>NESQ01000103.1:0-257796 GCA_003070745.1 Tuber borchii
TATTGTTAAGGTCTCTTCTCCATTGCTTGTTGTTTGTATAAGCTGCGAAGACACCTTGATATTTATATTCCGCGTCTGTGTGTTCGCAGGCTATGTAATCTTTCTATATAACTAAGTATCTCTCACTCTTCTTTCCGACTTCAACCGAAGTGCGAACCCTTTCTGACCCTGAAAACCTCTGCACCCATACGCGACTTGTAGACACGTAATAACTTTTATTCTACAATGGTGTGGACACCGCTCGTAGTGTTTGTACGATCTTTTATCTGAAGGGAATCAAGTTACAAATAATCACCCATGTTTGCTAATGCAGAGAGACTACCCGCTGAACCGAAGATGGCCAGTCTTCTTTTGTCAGCTCCGTCAGAAACCAGACTGCATATGCGTGTTGCTGTTTCGTCTACAGGCATTATACGACTCTTGACTATGAATCGAACGAATGGTTACGAACATAGTTATCGGTCTTATGCTAACAGGTCCTTTGGGGGTTCCCCGACCCCCTTCCTGGGTATAGACTATTCTTCTAGTACTGGGCGACTTTCCAGAGTGAAGTGTCTAACTTTCACGCAGTTTTCGTCCTGTTACTTAATGACCACCGCTCGATCAAATATCTTCGAGGACTTGTAACTTTATGCGACGTCGTCCGATTCGGGTACTTCCACTTGCATAGGGTAGAGGAAGACTTCCTCTCCTATATCCTGCGAACAGGAACCGGTCGGATGGACGGCTGCGACGTATTCGGTATTACCCGATGGGTCATCTTGAGTGTGGGTTTTGGTGAGGGGACACACCTCCCGCGGCGACCAGTGTTGACCTAGAGGTCCAACGTCGGGGCCGGAGGGGGGTGAGTTGTATTTTTCCAAAGGAGATTTTTGCGCAAGGTAGGGTAACTTGTCCCCAATAGTGTACCAGGGAGTCCTGTGCCTAACAAGGGGCTTGCATTACAAGAGCAGGCAGCACAATTACATTCCGGCCATCTCAGAGACGATTCATCACAATTCTCACTCTATATTCCTGATATGCCTGAAGAGGAATAAATTATGCCGTCCCATTCACGACGTAGTATAGCTGATCCAGACTTTCCACAGTCTAATATCGGGACCCCTGTCACACTATCGGTAAAACGCAATACAACGCAGGGTGAGGCGAGGATAATCTTTGAGAACGCTGCAAATATGGTCCGGTATCATACGTGGTTTGTTAATCCCTTTGTAAAGCCTGCCGAAAATGATACTCTTCTGGAAGGTTATTGGGTAAAGACAGCTAGAAAGTTAGGTTGGGGAAATAGGGTAATGGAAAGGCAGGCAATGACTTTTGTAAGTCCTTTAATTGACGAAGAATGTCCTATTGGAGACTGATCACGGCTAATTAGATACATTTAGGTGAAATCGAGGCAGTCTAGCGCCAGGTCACATCTGGTTTCAGAGAGCAAGAACATGATTGAGGACATGTATGACTTCTCGCAAAAACCACCGGCCGAAATATAGGCGCGAGTTGCCTATTTGCTCGAAAATGATCAGTTTACCTGCCACCTAAGTAAACAACAAGTAAGTAAACTCAGATCGTCCACGGTGAGACGAGATAAGGCTTACCCAGACAGGACAGTGGTTGGCGCTTTTCTATGCCAGAAAGAGCAAAACTCTTGTTTCATAAGTGGTACCGGGGTTCGAGAATGCGAGGGAGGACCGATAAATCATTTCTTAATCGTACTAACGAAGTCCTCATATGCCTTACCACGGCATGTGTGTATCATTCTCTGAAGGCTAGGAGTTCCGGATCGTTTGTTCAACCTCCAGATTTTCCCGCTCTGACAGCACAAAGTTAGTATTGACTCGTTTAAAGATTCAAATCCGCCGTTGTAAAGCCTATCGTACTCACTAGAAAATTTAGATATCTATCTTCAACAGCGTGCTACCTGGCAAAGACTGCCGCCAGGAGTGTGAGATAAACTCGTTGAAGATACAAAAAAATGTATGAAGAAAATTCTGCGGAAGGGTGGATTGATACCGGATCAGGAGTCTCGTGCCCCACTGGAGGACAGAGAAGCCGCAGGATATTTGGATTTGCAGATTTCAGGCGATGAGAAAAGCGAGTTGGAGGACGATCATTCAGATCCCGAAGTGGGAGAGGTAGTTGAGGCTCCCGAAGAGGAGTTGAATGGGGACGCGTAACGTCCTATTTGGGACCAATGTAGATTTAAATAAAATAAACAAATAAAAGAGGTTATTATTATTATTATTATTATTATTGTGAATATGCCACTTAGAGTTAGACTTCAACCCAGTTTGTGAAAAAAGACATCAGGGGAAAGTCGCTTGGGGCCGAGGGAAAGTCCCAAAGAGCCATGAAGAAGGCAGGAAGGCGAGAACAGTGAAGGAATAAGCCAGCGCAAGGCCATGCATCATTAGATAATGGACGGTCCTCGTCGCATAACCGACGAATAGCGTCCGTTTAGATATTGTATATATGGAGAAATTATTGGTGCTGGATTAGGTCATGGGGCAATGGCAAGGAGGAAGGGGAGAAATAAGTCAGAATTAGGAAAGCAGAAGAACTACGGGGAACGGTGCATTGCGGACTTTTGGAGTCGCGAAGAGTTTGTCAATAGGAAATTCTGAACAGGATGTTTGGATCAACCAGGGAACAATGCGTGGTGCGAGAGATAATGCTGAATACACTATAGGGGAAAGGTCAAAGCTGGAAAGGACCAGACAACGGCGTGTTTGGGCTGTCGGGAAGCATGATTGAGTTGTGGGGCAGAAATCCATAACCGAACAATTCCTGATGCGAGAGGTAATGCCGGATAAACTAAAGTAGAAGAGGCAAGCGCGAATAGACTGTACAACGGCTCAAAGAGGACGAAGTGCTTCCAGAAAACGTTGTATGATAACAAAAATTACCGACGCAAAAAAGCATGCCACATAACCCCGGATTTATTCCGGAGTTATTGGTCATGGACGAGAGATACAACAATTTGAGTTTACTAATTTGGCCCCCCATACCCCCTATCCCTCATGAGATATGGGGGTCAAATATGAACTTTTGCTGATGAGATTCGCCCATGCTGTTCTTTGTCGCAAATAGGCTGTACAAAGTCAAAATGCGCTATTTCCATATCCTGCCGGTACCATATACTTGACTTGTATTTTCATCTGCAGTACGGGCATTAAGACTCTTGTACCATTCTACAAGAAATTTGATTTGATACACTGCATCAAAGAGAAGCGAAAATCAAACATACTTTTCGATACTGATCTTACTGTGCTTGAATGCGTCTGGTAATTGAATAACTAGTTCTTGACCTGAACTGTACTATAGATAGATGTTATTGTACGGAAAAAGATGCAAATAGGACGAAATTCGTCGTCAGACCTTCCTGTTCAGTAAATTTGAGATATTTCAAGGAATAGAAAAAATATGAGAACTTGAAAAACTTTCAAGATATGTTGTGTGGCCTGTTAGTAATTCGAAGGCCAACTGTTCGGGTCGGTCTCACCTTCCCCTGAGCAGGATTGTACTAGTACTCGTACTTGAATGATGTTCTGCAGCTCAAAACTCCCTTTTCACATTAGCTTTCAGAGTAAATCCAGGTAGGGCATTAGAGGTCCTGCAGGCATGAACATGAATAATGGCCCAGGGCCATGACAGACTCCTACACATCTCGAGAAGGCCTTACTCAACACTTATATCTACGATTACTTTTTAAAAATTGATAAGCAACGTGAATTATACCCTAAACCTCAGGTGTGCTTTATTCGGCATATTGCAAACATTGAGAGGGCCAAACCTAATGGCAAGCGCTCATCTACCATACCCTAATATTCCTTATCCGAACCCATATCAAGAAAGCAGGGGTAGTCACAAGCCTGCCTATTACATTGTTGTACCTTAAAGCACTCTTGAAAAGCTTGTTCATGTTTTTTCAACCCACCTTTTCAAGTGTACAAGCTTACCTTGTTACATGTTTACCTCACGGCAACTGTACATCTGTACTTTTTTGTACAGGCACAGAAGGACGTTCTACATTCAAGTTGGGACGTTTAACAGTATCTTTCAAACTGGTCTGAGTTGTTAGAACTCTTGATACTACGACAAACAGCTTGAATAGTACGCTCTTCCTTATATAAACCCCTCGCTACCCCGGGATTTTCCTTCTCCACTCCTTCATTACCTTCTAATCAATCTACAGCTTCTCATCGTCCATCTTAGTCCTCCAAAAGCAACTTTACCCTTCACAACGATACGCTATATATAAACGAGAACTGTTTTCCGCCATTATAGAGTCTCACTCACATTTCACAGCAACTATACCGGTAAGTCTCGTCCGCGGTTCCTAACCTCCGAAATGAGCCGTTCTCAGGCCTTTCATAGGCGATACTGATTGATATCCATAGAATACCGGTAACTTACTGTTAATTGAAGTGAAGCTTTTCGATCGCTTCTACCTCCTAAAAGTAAGTTTGTGCCACAATTCGTCCCTTTCCTTCCTTCCTCGGCCTGCTAGAGATACCAACTCGAGGCCTGGTCTTTCTCACTTCCTTCTCGGGCACGATGAAGTGCTGCGTAAGTTCTTGAATGAACTTGTGCACGGCTCATACGAGCTCTTATAAAGCCTTAATGTGAAACGATAGCTGACTACTATTCTCTAGATACACTAGTGGCTCCCTGTTTTCGCTTGCTATCCCCCACTATAGTTAGTCTTGTGTTTGTCTTATTTGCACCTTTCCCATGATGGAATGATAACTGATTACTATTTGCTAGATTTCTTTGAGATTTCCCGTCTTCTTCTGCACGCCAAGAACATCCTCGCCTAATTCAGGTTAGTCTTCTGCGTGTCCCATTTAGTCTTTTTTAAAGAGAATCTAATTGGTTAATAGCATGTCTCCGATTCGTGGTCGTGGTCGTGTCACCAGTGCCATCTTTCGGACTGAGTTCAACCTCACTGGTGAGGGACGAACCGTGGAAGGGAGGAGATACTGCGCCGTTAACACATACATTCTCCAGAAGTGCAACGAGAGGAATATCACCTCTTGCATGCAGGCCGGTGACACTTTGTGGAAGGTAGTTAGGACGGAGACCATCGTACACATTGCTCTCAGAGACTTCCGAGCCAAATTCAACTCCCCTGGGAACGGCCAACATCGGGCCTTCCACGTTGCTCTGGATGCTCCCTTCATGGACGTCCTGAAAAAGGCAGCTGAGTCTCGTCGGGATGCCAGACTTAATTCCGATGCCGAGGAAGAGGGGGGAGATTGGGGCACTCGCGGTGCATCTGGATCCGGATTGAGAGACGAAAGGGCCGTTGCTCGTCCCCAACCGACCATTCACGAGGAGAAACCGCTAAGAATAATATTCATTCCGACCACAGGTGCCGAGCCTGGGCAGGCTCACCAGCTCCCATGGATAAACTGTAGTAATAACGCTATGCCAAACAAGAGTTGGCTGGCGGTTCTCAGGCACTACACTTTACAGGAGCTCGGCGAAGCTGCCTGTCGGTATGTAGAGGACGGCGAGCATCCCTGGCAGTTTATTGGAATTCTCCGCGACATTCAAGGCCTGAATGTGACTCCCACTGGTACTGACCAGATCGAAATGACCGAGGACGATCAGGTCAATGCCTGGCTTCGTCTCTCCCAGTGCTCCACCCTTACTGTTGCCTGCTTCCACCACCAAGTAGCTGTTGCTCCTCCTGATAGTGGAGACCCAGTTCGTGCCAATACACCTTTTGTTGAGCATAGCCGGAACTGTCTCTTCCCCAGCCAATTTGACGTGGCCGAGTTCTACACTGAGCCAGAATCTGACTCTGATGAGGAGGACAATGTGGAGCGCCATGCAAGGCCCAGAAGGGCCTTTCCTAGGTCCCACAACGGCTGGCAGAAGAGAATTCTGAGTCATGATTGTAGGGTTGTAAGGTTCCAGACCCACTCACAGGAACTGATTTCGTGCACTCGAGTGAGGCAGGGGCTGGCGTATATCAGCCGATATGCAGGACAAGATGTCCCAATGGTGGCTCTTCCCCTGGGGATTCCACCTCCCGGGTGTGAGGTGTCAGTACATGACACTATTGAGGAAGGCGCTGATGATAACCGTGGAGGTAATGGGAGTGATGGGGGTGTTGGGGGCAATGAGGGCTATGGGAGCAATGCCTAGAGTTTGTTCGCACCAGGTAGCGTCTTCTTTGGGCTTTTGGGTGGTTTTTTATTTTGTTTCATTGGCTTTCTTAGGTTTTGCTTTCATTTCTATCCATGGGTTCGGCGCCGGGGGGGGGTTGGGATTTGTTTGTGCCTGGTAGTGTATTCTTGGTTCTTTCAGGTGGGCTTTCTTTCGTTTCATGGGTTTTTTCTTACTTTGTTTTGCTCTCGTTTCTATCCATTTGTTGGATTTTCTGGGACTTATTTTGTGCTGGGCTGCGTCATCTTTGAGCCTTTGGCTAATCGTTCTTTAGTTTTACGGGCTTTTCTTCTTTCCTTCTGCTTTGCTTTTATCAATTAATCATTGTCTTAATCCTGTTTGCGCTGTAGTCCGGCTTTCCTATATTTTACCCGGTAGTCTTAGATTTTAATGTTTTTATTAGTCTTTTGATTTTTAGAATTAGTTGAGTGCAATAGAAAGCTTTTCTGGGATGCAAAACGTACCTTTTATCCTTTATCCTATCCTAGTATGTATAATCTAATCTTTTGAAATGATAAGTTATGTTCATCCAAGCCCCACATATGAATTTCTGTCCCAGCAATCTCGAATAGACAGTCTCTATTTGGCTCAGAGCTATCTGTGCATGTAGCCTTTGAGACATTCGGAGGCCAAATGGCTGTAGGATAGTCTGAGCCCATGCCAATGATTCTCACGGACCTTGGGTCATAGCTAGGAGTCTGTGTAGTAACAATAACATGAAGCTTGTTCGTCCGCAATGCGACACTTTTCCTCCCCAATACCACACTGTGAGTTGGATTCCTGTCGGAGCTTTTATCTCTACATTTAATTTCTTTTTCTCCTCTAGTTCTTTCATATAAACTCGCAATCATGAATGAAAATACGAGCAGAGGTCAGTCATACCTCCTGGAGGCCAATGTGAGCTCTCCCACGACTTAAATATCCCATTCTTGACCAGGTGGTAGGACTAGCCCCTCGAGCCCAGGCATCATCGTGGAGACCTCCAGTAGCCTTCGCCGATATGTCAATGCCAGTACCGGAAACACAATGACGAGTTCATTTTGAGGAAGAGCAACCTACAGATGTTGACGATGATGACATTCCTCCGAGACATCGCCGATGGGATGAACGACATCCTGCTGAACCACTCCCGCAGCCAGTTCCACGGAGGGTCAGGAGCCGGTTAAGATATGTAAGTAAATCTAATAATTTTTTCAATTGACAGGCTTATAAGAAAGGGTACGGAGGATACCCCAATGCCGGTTCTAAATGGCCCTTCACAGGGGGTTCTAAATGGCCCTTTGCAGGGGCTTGCATCAAAAGAGCAGGCAGCACAATTACATTCTGGCCATCTCAGAGACGATTCATCACAATTCTCACCCTATATTCCTGATAGGTCGGAGGAGGAAGAAATTATGCCATCTCATTCACGACGTAGTATAGCTGATCCAGACTTTCCAGAGTCTAATATCGGGACCCTTATTACACTATCGGCAAAAAGCAATACAGGGTGAGGCAAGGATCATCTTTGAAAATGCTACAAATATGGTCCAGTATCATACGTGGTTTGTTAATTCCTTTGTAAAGCCTGCTGCAAACGATATGCTTCTGGAAGGTTATTGGGTAACGGCTGCTAGAGAGTTAGGTTGGGGAAATAGGGTAATGGAAAGGCGGGTGATGACTTTTGTAAGTCCTTTCATTGATGAAGAACATCCTATTGGAGACTGATCACGGCTAATTAGATACATTTAGTTGAAACCGAGGCTGTCTAGCGCCAGGTCACATCTAGTTTCTGACCGTAAGAACATGATTGAGGACCTGTATGACTTCTCGCAAAATCTACTAACAGAAATAAAGGCGTGAGTTGCCTATTTGCTCTAAAATGATCTGTATACATGCCACCCAAGTAAACAACAAGTTAGTAAACGCAGATCGTCCCTGGTGAGACGAGATAAGGCTTACTAAGACAGGACTATGGTTGGCGCTTTTCTGAGCCAGATATAGCAAAACTCTTGTTTCATAAGTTGTACCGGGGTTCAAGAATGCGAGGGAGGACCAATAAATCATTTCTTAATCGTACTAAGGACGTCCTAATATGCCTTACCACGGCATGTCTGTATTATGCTCTGAAGGCTTGGAGTTACAGATCATTTGTTCAACCTCCAGATTTTTCCGCTGTGACAGCTGAAAGTTAGAATTGACTCGTTTAAAGGTTCAAATCCGCTATTGTAAAGCCTCTCGTACTCACTAGAAAATTTAGATTTCTATCTTCGACAGCATGCTACCTGGCAAAGACTGCCGCCAGGAGTGCGAGATAAACTCGTTGAAGATAGAAAAAAACGTATTAAGAAAATACTACGGGAGGGCGAATTGATACCGGATCACGAGTGTCGTGCCCCACTGGAGGACAGAGAAGCCACAGGATATTTGGATTTGCAGATTTCAGGCGATGAGGAAAGCGAGATGGAGGATAATCATTCAGATCCCGAAGCGGGAGAGGAAGTTGAGGCTCCCGAAGAGGAGTTGAATGCGGATGCGTAACGTCCTATTTGGGACAAATATAGATTTAAATAAAATAAACAAATAAAAGAGCTTATTATTATTATTATTATTATTATTATTATTATTTTGAATATGCCACTTAGAGTTAGACTTCAACCCAGTTTGTGAAACAGACATCAGTGGAAAGTCACTTGGGGCCGAAGGAAAGTCCCAAAGAGCCATGAAGAAGGCAGGAAGGGGAGAACAGTGAAGGAATAAGCCAGCGCAAGGCCATGCATCATTAAATAATGGACTGTCCTCGTCGCGAAAGCGACGAATAGCGTCCGCTTAGATATTGTATACATAGAGAAATTCTTAGGGCTGGATTAGGTCATGGGGCAATGGCAAGGAGGAAGGGGAGAAATAAGAGAGAATTAGGAAAGCAGAAGAACTATGGGGAATGGTGCATTGCGGACGTTCGGAGTCGCAAAGAATTTGTCAATAGGAAATTCATAACAGGATGTTTGGAACAACAAGAGAACAATGCGTGGTGTGAGAGGTAATACCGGATAAACTATAGGGGAAAGGTCAAAGCTGGAATGGACCAGACAACCGCGTGTTTGGGCTGTTGGGAAGCATGATTGAGTCGTGAGGCAGAAATCCTCAATGGAACAATTCCTGGCGCGGGAGGTAATGCCGGATGAAATACAGGGGAAAGGGTCAAAGCTGGAATAGACCATACAATGGCGTGTTTGGGCTGTCGGAAAGCATGATTGAGTCGTGCGGCACAAATCCATAATGGGACAATTCCTCGCGCGAGAGGTAATGTCGGTTAAACTAAAGTAGAAGAGTCAAGCCCGAATGGACTGTGCAATGGCTAAAAGAAGACGAACTGCGTCCAGAAAACCTTGTATGATAACCAAATTACCAACGCAAAAAAAAAGTGCCCCGTAACCCTAGATTTATTCCGGAGTTATGGGTCATGAACAAGAGATACAACAACTTGAGTTTTAAAATTTGGCCTCCCATACCCCCATCCCTCATAAGGTATGGGGGTCAAATGTAAACTTTTGCTGATGAAGGATAAGTCCACTGCCAGGAAAGTGAGAGAGGTCATAGCCAGAATTCGAGGTGAGCGTAGTGAAGTACTTAATCAACACCGGCTTTTGAGAGCTACATTTGCCAAAAGACGTAACATTGCGGACGAGCAATATTGCGACTTAGATGGAATTGTTGCAGATATATATGATGAGGATGTAGACTTTAACAGGGTTAAGATACATCTGTTGAGTGACTTCGGGGACCATACATGGCGCTTTGGGAATATTCAAATGTATTCTACCGAGTCTGGTGAAATAAGTCACAAAATAATGATCAAGATGGGCTATCAGCAGTCCAATAAAAACGATGCAAGCCAACAAATACTACAATCATAGTCTAGACTTGACAGCTTCAAAATTCATGAAATGAATATCCAAGCGGTTCTATCGGGTCTGATTCGAGATGAAGTACGTGACAAACACCATAAACGGCCAGTCAGTTCAGTAACTAAACAACCAATGTCTTTCAGACCAACCGTGCAAACCATTTCCCAGCTCTACCAGAGTTTGAGAAATTTTCCAGACCTTTTAATCGATTATTATGGACGGATATCGCCTGTGAGCCAACATTGTAATGTGGATTCGGTTAAACAGTTTCCAGTTGAGATATGTCGGCTTTTACGTGTCCCGGTAGAGATCTTTCAGGACGAGATAGAGGTCACTTGGCATCTTCTTCGGTGTACCCGAACCTAGCATTGGAGGTCAATAGGGCAGAGCAGAAATGACTGGGTATGCGTAGATTCGGGTAATAGAAGTATTTATGGAGCACTAAAAGGCTGTTATCAGGCTCGCCTGGTTTGATAATGAAAGTTCGAGACCCAAGAACGGGTTTAGTAGAATGACTGGTATTAGTAGATAGACTATATGTTGAGAACTCAGGGAAGCTCAGCGATATCACGGAACTTGTCACCGTTACTTTGGAGACACCAAAAGGCACAAATGGAATAACCGAGATAGTGGTTAGTATCAAACAGATCATGGGCATCCCGCATTTAGTGCCCGAGACTAGTGGTACGGATAGTAACCACTGGTGTGCAAATAGTAGGATTGTTTTAGAAACATTTAATAGAATTTAGTGAAAACTTTACAGTAGAAAGAAAGAAATAAAAAATGGGATAAAGGGGATGCGTAGCGGTTCATTTTGAGACACCTAAGGATATATATGGTGAACTAACTGAGGTGACAAATAGGAGTGGTACAGAAAGGCAAAGCGAATCATGAATGTCAGGAGAAGGACCTGAGGAGGCACAAAAGATACAGGCTTCAGTGAAATCAAACAGATTTGGCACGCATACTTTGGAAACAGAAGGGTGTATGGGGCCGGTACAGGGGTAGACTGTAGATGTTATGACCAGAAGAATGTTCCCCAAGGGACCAAATCCATAACGGAGAAATCAAGGCAAGAGAGAGAGAGTAAAGTGCAATATGGGACGCTGAGAGAGACGAGGTTGTTCTGGACGCGTACCAGGGGTAGAGAGTGTATATTATGACGTGAAGAACGTCCCCAGAGGGACGAATTCCATAACCGAGAAATCAAGGCGAAGGGAGAGCGCTAAGGGAGTGATGGGGTACTGAGACAGGCAAGGTTGTTCCGGACGCGGACAGGTACAAACCGGACGTACAACAGCCAAAATGGGCTCGATGGAAATGCGAAAAAAAAACAGGGGTCAGTTAAGCGAGACCTCCTCGCTAGTGGAGCAAGCTAGAGGCCACATGTACAAGAGGACGATAAATGGCGCCGAAGCCATGTATGGGGCCTTCAGAAGGCCTGTTGGGTCTTTAAGAAAGGCGGTAAATGAATGAGGGATAGGAGGGACCGGGAGAGGTGGTATTACTAGTAGATACAGGGAGATATGTAGGTAATACACGAGGGAGAATCTTTTTTGCTGATGGTATTGCCCGTCCTTGTGCCCGAACAGCAACCGGAATGGCTTGTCCTTGCTCTTGCGGTTGATCCAAGGGCGATGATGATCAGCCAGGCACCAATCCTACTCGACTTGAATAAGGTATTGCCTGTTTTTGCACCCGAACAACACCCGGAATGAGTTGTCCTTGTGCCGGAACAACACCCGGCACAACTTGTCCTTGTGCTGGAACAACACCTGGAATGACTTGTCCTTGCACCGGAACAACACCCGGAACGACTTGTGCTTGCGCCGGAATAACACCCGGTACGACTGGTCCTAGCGCAGGAACAACACTTGGAACCACTTGTCCTTGTGCTTGTGGTTAGTTAATCGGCAGTGGAGGGGGGGTACCACTAGTCCTTGCGCCAGAGGGACTCCTGGAGCGACTTGTCGTTGCACTGGAACAACACCCGGCACGAGTTATCCTTGCGCTGGAACAACACGCGGAATGACTTGTCCTTGCGCTTGCGGTTGGTTAATCGGCGGTGGAGGGGAGTGTACTACTAGTCCTTGCGCCGGAGTGACTCCTGGAGCGACTTGTCCTTCCGCCAGAACAACACCCGGAACCAGTTCTCCTTGCGCCGGAACAAGACCTGGCCCAACTTGTCCTTATGCCGGAACAACACCCGGAACGACTTGTCCTTCCGCTTGCGGTTGGTTAACTGCCGGGAGAGCGTTTTGGAGAGCGGGAGCTGAGTTCGGATCAGCCGTAGCAGGACACTATTGAACTGGGGTGCCCGTAGGTAGTAGCACCGCCGGATCAATCATCTGCGGAGTGGGGACTCCTGGCTGGCCTAGTGAACCGAGAGGCTGGCCCTTAGCCATAGCCTGAGCCAAGTTGTTTATCATGGTTGTCAACTTACTAATACAGTCCTTAACAGGTTGAACGACTGCCTTATTGGCCTCCTGCATATGAGTCACATTATTGGCAGCTGACGTTGTGGCGAGCTGATTGCACGCAGGGTGCAATCTCCTCATTCCTGTGACGATTTGCTGGAATTCTCCGTTAGGGAAATTAGCGAGTGGCGTATAGTTCCTTGCTACCAGCTAATCTTTCACAATTCGCCGCCATTGCTTATACAATACCCTGCTATTATTATTATTTGGGATTTCCATGGATGCCTTATGGAGGTTAATCAAGCGACTCCCAGGATTAGTGCGTACTGCGCTGATCTCTCCGACGAGAGAATTAGGCGGAAGTTGGTATGTCTACCCCGTTGGAGCCTGCTGTACTCCTGGATTCTGGATATAGACGTATCGTACTTGGATGATATTGTGGGCCATATTGGATGATGATTATTGGTGTATATAGATAAGAGTATTGGAAATAGAGAGGAATATGGATGTTCTGAATGTGGATGATTTTGGTATGAAGTCCCTTCTATGTCCAATTGACTTTATATATAAAACTCCCAAACATTCTAGAGCGTTTGAAAGAATCAAACTGTTTTTTCAAGATTGGCTAAGAATAAACAAATCAGACACTCAAGGACATTGTCTGATTCAACTTGGATAAAGCATGATACGCACGTGTGCTCAGGTGCGTCTCTGATCTTGGAGCTTCTCTGATCTTGAAACTCTGCTGATCTTGAAACTTCGCTGATCTTGAAAGAAACTATAGCTGACACCACGTGATGTCTGCGCTAAACTCCATGAACGACTAGTTCCTCTTCAGAGCATCTAACCTCCGTAACATCCATACGCATTGGGCTCAAGACTAAATACTGCGGTACACGTACCCTACAATCTACACAAAGCCCAAGATATAGAGTAACCTGACTCCCACCATGCCTAGCAAATGTCCATTCTGCCGACAAAAATACATCCGCTCAGGCGCATAGGAGAAATACATGCGAACTGCGTACCCAAATCTAGACATTGTTCTCGCATCCACTGTACGATATACTTCATCCATGGCTAGTATCAATGACGCGGAAAGAAGCATATTGCACTACGGAGAGGTGAGTGAGGTCCTGGATTCCGACTGTGAATCCGATCCGGATCCCACCGGACATGACCTCGACGCATTTACTGCTCACGAGTCTGACACTGAGATACTGGATGACCCTATGTCTTCGTTACTCGACAGGCAGGAGGATTACCCACGCGCCGGGGAACCAATTGGAGACGTCGAAGGATTTGAGCAAGAACACGGCGATCTCTGCGAGGACCCGTGGGCACCATTCAGTAGTGTATACGGTTTCAAACTGGCGTCTTGGTTCATTCAGGCTAAAATATCTAAATCACGAATTAATGAATACTTCTCAAGTGGTCTCGGTAATTCTACGTTAGCCGGATAGAGCTCTGTGCATACGCTGGAGAGCCATCTCCGCTCTTTGGACCCGTACGGCCCGTATCTGCAATGGTTCGAAGGACAGGTTGAGGATAGCAAGACAACTCTGCTATTCTTCTATCGTAACATCCTGGATTGTGTCAGATATCTCCTTCCTCAGATCGTATACCGAGATGAGTTTATCTATGCGCCGCAGCATGAATTCGATCCTCATGGTGAAAGGATCTATGCGGAAATGCACACTTCGGACTGGTGGTGGGATGTTCATGTACAGCACCCCAACCTCCTTTACGTTAATGTTAGCTAACTAGTTATAGAAAACACTTCCACCTGGGGTGACTGTAATTTCCATTATTGGGACGTCCGATCAGACCCATGTCAGCAACTACTCCAGTGACAACAAAGCGTGACCTGTCTATATTACGCTCGAAAATCTTCTGTCAGCCCAGCGCAACAGCCCTGGATCAATGGCTGTTCTACTTCTCGCACTATTACCTGTCCCTCCCAAATTCTCAAAGTCCACCAAAGTAGATCAATACCAGAGACCAGTAAACGCCGACAAACTGCAAGACTTTTTCGAATTCATTTTTGCGCCGCTGGAGCACGCGGCGCTTGATGGCGTCCCAATTGATAGTTCAGATGAGAAGGTTCGGAGGTGCTTCCCAATCTTGTCTGCATGAGCTGCAGACCATATAGAAAACGTGACTCTGCACGGGTTAAAATCCAACACTTGTCCTACATGTGAGATACCTGCCGGGGAATTAGGAACCAATGTCAAGAAATATGAAGCACAAGATTAGGCAAGATACGAACGATATGCGTATGAAAAGTCAGACGGCACCAATGTCAAGTTCCGCAGCCTTGGTATCATTGTGGGCCAAAACGTTTTTCATGGACTTCACCGGATCTCGGTGCCTATCTTGCACGTCATGGCCATACTCCATACGGTTTATCTCGTATTATTTAAGCACATGATGGACTGGATCCAAGGCTTTCTCAAAAAATACGAGTGACTGCAGGTGTAACGGCCCCATGGAGTGGTGCCGTATTCTGTGAGTGTAACGATACTAGTTCTATAGCAAAGTGCGCTATCTAGTGAGACTAAGTACCGGAGGCTTGGACGAGGTTGTTGTAACAAAATTCTTACTATATCGCAACTACTAAGTAGTTCCTAATAGTAGGTGTTTGGTAGACCAACTTTGAAATACTACAGATTCTCGAAGCGAACTGAAGAAGTAACTGTTCAACCAAGTATATTGAAAACTCTGTCTGTCGAAGTCTGCTTTCTCTAAGTCCGGAGAATAGCAGGTCTTTTAAATACACTTGTCAGGCTACCAGGGCCTTGTAACAACCTAACCATAAGGCTTCCAAACTGGTAGTCTTGAAACGTTACATAAAACAAATCAGGTATCAAATCAATATCCTGATACAAAATATAAAACATATAAAGTATCAAATGATACTTAAAACCAAATATAAATCATATAGAGTATCAAACGATAGTCGAAACCAAACATAAAATATATAGAGTATCAAACGATACTCAAAATCAAACATAAAACATATAGAGTATCAAACGATACTCAAAACCAAACATAAAACATATCGAGTATCAAACGATACTCAAAACCAAACCAGTAACCTGTACCAGTTACACCCCGAAAACAAAATAAAACCCTTATTTCCAAAATATAACTAATAAAACATTATTCCTCGCTATCATAATCAGTATCCATATGGGGTTCCCAGAACCCTCTGTCCACAGGAGACTCACTCGAAAATCTTTCTTGACCATCCCAAACAGGAGAAAAACAAACCGTAATATAACCTAAAAAAATACTAGGAAATTCCTCCCCTGGCATATTATCAGTCCACCATACCTGTACCATCTCTTGTGAGTTCTCGAGTCCTTCCAGTGGCTCCCAGCTGTTCTCACTCGTTGGGTATCACTTCTACTTGACCAAGAATTGTGCTCTGCTGTGCCTCTCTCTGTGGTCGAGGATCGACTCAACTTCCCATTCTTGCTCTTCATTGATCAAAAGGAGTGCTGGCTTCGCATGAGCTCTGCCCGGAAATCGTTTATCGTCGTTGGGGTGGTAAGGTTTGGTAATTGAACAATGGAATACTCCCTTTTGCCGGCGATACATCCTAGAGTCCATACTGACCGTATAATTTTGCGTATGCTCATCATATTCCAGCACTGTGAAGGGTCCTCGCCATCTTGGTTGTAGTTTCCTGGACCTGCCAGATTCCGTGGCAAATTGATCACCATAAACCATAATTATCCCTCCAACCTCAACTGGCTTCTCAGGGTTCCTTCTCTTACTCGCAGTCCTAGTGCTTCTAACCCTGGCCAGCTTCAGTGCTTGGTATGCCGCGTTTCCGACTTCTTAATGTCTGTTGTAATTGTTACGCATATGAGAATAGCTCGCCAGTATTATTAGTAGAGGCTGCGCCACCATAATGGAGGAGCGTATGTCCAACCTCAGCTCACCGTGGTAGGAGCAACTGGAGGCATCTATGTTGACTACTCGGGATACCGGAAGAACTCGCGTTCCATGAAGAAGATTACTGATTGGAAAGATACAGTAAGAGTACTTTATTCCTTATCCGGTGCATATGCATATTCTGCATTATCTGTTATTATCTGGCTATTCGAACTGATTCACGATAAAGACTATTGGTATGTTGGCATTGCGACCACATATATGATCTTAGTCTATTAGGACAAAGAGATCGAAGACTATCTACTGGTGGAGTGGGGACACCCTCAGATGAAATAGATGTCGGGAGTTCTCTGAGTTCAAGTGGGGCAATTATTCAGGGTCAAAGAGTGTTCGCACTTCCCTTGACGAAGCTGAAATCCTAGAAAGATACATGATTGCTAGGATACAGGAAGTAGCGAGAATTTAGTATAAGTAGTAAGGGCTATTCCCCGGAGTTTGAGAAAATCAAGCAATGGAGAAGAGACCTTAACAATATAACAAGTTATCAAGTTTAAAGATTCGAGAACTTCTATTTTATTACTTTACCTTTATCGAACCATCATCTTCTGAGCCTTCCTGATTTCCCTCCGTTATCTCGAATACGATCTGGCCTAGCTTTCTCTATTCCTTTGAGTTAGTTACCCCGTAACAGTAATAGTCATCAGAGGCGGGAACAGCCCAGAGGTAGGTTCGATAGGTGTCCAAAAGAGGGTAGTCATATCCATACACCGCTTTGTATGGGGACATGTTAAGGGTATCGGAGTAACCAGCGTTAGCATACGCCGTCAGTTTGGGAAGGGTAGTTAGCCAATTAGGTTGGCGAGCATTGGTGACCTTCCTCAAAGCTGTCTTGAGGTCCCTAATCTTTGATTCTGCCTGCCCATTGGTTTGGTGGTGACCTGGCGCAGCCATAATATATTCGATCCCCATAGTCTTGAGGTATTATTTCCAAAACCAAGAGGTAAAACTGGGGTCAGCATCGCTGACAATTGAGGTGGGTACTCCATGTGGCATAAATATATGATGCCGGAGTAGCTCCATCGTTTGTGCCACTGTAGCACTTGTCGAAGTTGGAATCTGCCAGCAGAATCCCACGGCTCTATCCACAACTACCAGGACTGTATTATACGTCTTTAAGATAGTGAATGGACCCATGAAATCAATAGCATAGCTCGAAAATATCTTAGAGGGGAAGGGAAGGGTTTGTGCATCACCGGTAGGTAAGGTGTTGCATTCTCTGTTGGCCTGGCACAATTCGCACTGCCAAACATAGTCCCGAAAATCCTTCCTCATCTCCGGCCCGTAGATATACTCAGTAGCATACCGGAGGTTTTGTTCTGCACTATGGTGTCCTTTGCTGTGGATCTCCCCCATCATTAGTTTCCTTAAGGTTTCTCCATTGACCCCGTGCCCCCTAGGTATGTAGAGGCACTGTTCTCCTCCTCGAGTGGTGGCGTAGAGTAATCCATTGGATATACGGTAGTGTTCCATCTTTCCGCCCTTATGGGTCAGACTGGAGTCCTGGGCCAAGTTCCAGATTGGATTGTTACTATACCCTTTTATCATCTGTTCTCTCCATATCGATTCCATATTGTTCACAGCTTGGGTGATATCTCTTTCGTCCATGACCCTTTCTAACCTTGTCACCTCATCATTATCTTCCTCCTCTTCCTCATATACGTTGTATAGTTGGCGGTTATGATGGGGAAGTCGCGACGGTTCGATGACGGGCACCATGTTTAGATGGGAAAGTGTTCCCCCATATAAGGGTCTTGTTGATGGAGATCATCTGGCCTGATGCACTGGGCTGTTAGGGGTTTCGCAGGGAATGCCTCGAGTCTCGCACCCAAGGGCTTCGTGTAGTCTTCTCTTGATTCCAGAGAGGTCTAGGCATGGCCTGTGATGTTGTATATTGTCTTAATCGGGTTCTGTATCCATCTTACTTCCTTCGTCGGAAGTGTGAGGTGGTATAGTCGGGGGACTACTTTTAGGTGATCCGCTGTAGGTTTTCATAGGTGGTTTCATCTGTTCGTAGTCTGGGCACTTATCTATCTCGCAAAAACTCCAATGCAGGGCCGAATGTTGTAGTTCCTCATCGCTCCCTCCGCTAGTGATACTTCTGTAATCTCCCCAGTTGTTGATCAGCTCTTGTTCCCTATAGTCTGTGAATTCGCATTCACTATCACATTCCGAGTGGTCGTGGATATACGAGACTGGTAGGCTTTCTAATTGAGATATGTTGGCTGTCAGATATTTGCTATGGAAGGTAATGGGTATATTATCAGAGAGAGGAAGTCTGTCATTATCAGGGTCTTCTTGTGTGGGGTCTTTCGCAGTGTTAGGATAGCTTCTATCGTCCACATACAGTCAAGATAAAGCTTCAGCTAAATAGTTCCATCGGCCTGGTCTGTATACTATTTGTGTGTTGAACTGTCCAATAAATCCCCTCCATCTAAGTTGCTTCTTGGTAGGTGTCTTACTCGTCTTGAGGTATATTAAGGGTTGATGGTCTGTGACAATGGTAAACTTGCTTCCTGCAAGAAGGTAATGGAAAGCCGCCAGGGCATCCACAATTGCTAGGGCCACTTTGTCTGTAGTACCATAGTTCATTTGAGCGTTAGAGAACTTCCTGCTGTGTAGTGCTGCTGGTCTTGCAGTATCAGCTGATTCCCCTTGTCCTACCCAAGCTCCCATACCACTATCGGATGCATCAGTGATTAGCCATATTGGTGAGGTTGACTCGTAATTCAGTGTTTTCATAACCTCGTATTGTGAAACCGCTCGCTTAACATTAATCATAGCTTGGTCATGGGTGGGGGTCCACACAAATTCCTCACTACTGGTAAGGGCAGTTAGTGGTGCTGTAATAGTGGCAATATCAGGAATAAATTGGCTGATATAGTTAACAGTCCTGAGGAACTCTTGGAGTTGCTTCTTGCTTTTAGGAGTGGTCCATTCTTCGATTTTCGCTGTCTTCTCAGGAGCCGGTTTTAGCCCTTCTTCGTCAATGATGTGGCCCAACACATCTATGCTGGTCGCAAAGAATTCTGATTTCTTCCTACTAGCGTGGAACTGAGCTTCCTTGAGTTTGTCGCATATAATCGTGATGTGTTTCAGGTGGCCGTCCTCTGTATCGGAGAATATGAGAATATCGTCAATATACACCCATACAAATTGTTTAATATAGTTGGCAAATAGGTCTGACATTATGCGCATGAATGTTCCTGGGGCATTCATATCTCCTTGAAGCATTACCGTACTGACAAAACATCCGAACGGTGATTTGAAACCGTTTTTATCCACCTCCTCTGGTGCTACTCTGGTCTGAAAATAAGCATCACTGCGGTCGATCTTACTCCTATATCTGGCTCTTGCTAGCGAATTTAGGATGATCTTTTGGTTCAGAATCGTTTCATCATCTTTGATAGTGATTTCATTTCTTGCTGTAAGATCGACAAGTGGCCTTAGCCTTATCTTGTCTTTCTTTTCCTGAGCGAATATCAGTGCTGCCGTATGGACCGCTTTCCGTTCAATGATCTGCTGATTTTCTTTCTCCCTTATCCATTCCTTTAGGTCTGACATCCATCGTTCTGGGATGGAATAGGTGTGTTGGTATCGCTGTTCTTCTCCGGGTTTTAGGCGAATATGGTGGTTAATTTTTCTCAGTGGCGGTAGTCCTTCTGGGATCTTCTCTGGGAACACCTCAGTGTGTTTAGCCATGATGTGTTCAGTGCTAATCACAGCTGCGGGGAAATTTCTGCTCGTAGGTGTACAGTTGATCTTAACTCTTTGCTTGGAGAATGTAATTGCTAGGCCACCGTACTCAATAGTGGCCTGATGTTGTTGGAGGAACAGCATGCCTATTAGTGCATCGTATTTCGCTAGGTTTTCAACAATCATTTTGTTGTTCTTCGTTTGCAGCTTCCCTGCTGTGATATCCACAACATATTCTTTGTGACTTTCAGATCGTGTACCCTTCATAGCCATGTGGATTGTAGTTAGTTTTTCCATGTTCCTGCATAGAATTCCGTTGGTAGTGACAAATGTAGCACTGATGAGGTTTGCCCCGATTGTTCCTGTGTCGAACAGCACTCTTGCTTCCTTTCCATTGATGAACATGGATCCTTCTAGTGCATGATGTGCTTTGACAGCCGCTGGGCGGGTGGCTTTGGCTGAAGCGTAGCTGTCTATTTCTATTGAGTTGATATAGACTTCATCAAATTGGCCTTGCTGTTCCATCATGTTGGAGGACACTTCCTTTTTAATCTTTGCCTTACCTTTACCTTTGTCCTTATCTTTCGAATTTGGACAGTCTCTTGCCATATGTCCTTCACCACCGCAAGTGAAACAGGCTCCTTTCTTCTTCGTTCCTTGTTGCTTGGGTTTATTGAACGTCTTTTTAGGCTCCTGTCTCCTGTTGGTCTTCAGTAGTTTCTCACTATAGTTTTTCCGGTAGGCTCCTGTGCTATGGTTTATAGCACCGAGTCTTTCAGCCAGGCTGATTACTTTATTGATTTCTTCATCACCCCCGTATTGCGTCTCAATATCTTGTCGTAGTTTGGGGTGTATGCTCTTGAAGAATTGTTGGATGAATGCATAATCGCTGACCGTATCTTCAGGTAGTCGTGATCTGTACATGAGTAGGGAGGTTGAGGTGATTGAGATCTTCTGAGTTTGTCTATCTTTGATTTGTCGAATATCGTGAAACTTCCTGTAGGTATCGTCCTTTTGTTTAGATGATTGAAATCATTCCTTTAAAAAGAGTACTAACTGATCTCTAGTAATGTTTTCGCTGAATAACTCTTCCGCTTGAAAAGCTGCTTCTTGGGCTCTTCCTTCAGTATAGATTATCCAATAGTTTCCGGATCCATCTGATGCTGGGGTACTTTATGTATTCGCATGTACGGTTGAACAGACTTGTACCATCGGTCAAATGCCTCTGGTTGGAGGTCATCACCATCTCCGGTAAACTTCTTTGGTGTCGGGACTTTGATACCAAGTCTAGGGGGAACAACGGGTTCGTCTGCCGGCTCGGGTGGAGGGTTACTGGGCCCTCCTTATTGAGACATGCTGTCACAATCGCTACTGGTATCTGAGCTGCTAGGATCGTCTGCTGGTACCTCTGCTGGGTTTCCGCTTGATGATCCTGTTCCTGCTATAGCTGTCGGGGCTCTACTTGGCGCTTCCTTTAATGGAGATACTGGAAACGCGCCAGGGGTTACTCTTGCTTCCTTCGCACGTTCTTCTGCTAACTGTGATAGGATTCGTTTGGCGCTATCTCTGGCTAATTGTCTACCAGGTTCGTCTATCGAGAACTGTTGTTTTGAAGGGGCCTTAATGTATTGTCCTTTCGCGTCCCTAGCCCGTTGTTGTTGACCTTTCTTGGGGGGGAGGCTGCTCCCGCTAGGCTCTTGTTGTTCTTCAATCTTGATGACTTGTTGAAGTTAAAAAAGATGTAACGGCCCCACGGGGTGGTGCCGTATTCTATGAGGGTAACGATACTAGTTCTATAGCAAAGTGCGCTATCTAGTGAGACTAAGTACCGGAGGCTTGGACGAGGTTGTTGTAACAAAATTCTTACTATATCGCAACTACTAAGTAGTTCCTAATAGTAGGTGTTTGGTAGACCAACTTTGAAATACTAAAGATTCTCGAAGAGAAGTGAAGAAGTAATTGTTCAACCAAGTATATTGAAAACTCTGTCTGTCGAAGTCTGCTTTCTCTAAGTCTGGAGAATAGCAGGTCTTTTAAATACACTTGTCAGGCTACCAGGGCCTTGTAACAACCTAACCATAAGGCTTCCAAACTGGCAGCCTTGAAACGTTACATAAAACAGATCAGGTATCACATCGATATCCTGATACAAAATATAAAACATATAAAGTATCAAACGATACTTAAAACCAAACATAAAACATATAGAGTATCAAACGATACTCGAAACCAAACCAGTAACCTGTACCAGTTACAGCAGGCTTTTGACGACGCTTGGAAGACATTACCGCCAGACCTAGAATTTTTTGTACCCAAAAAGGCTGACCGTGAGGTAGCGCAGTGTCAGGGGAAGGAGATTAGGAATTTAGGGCACTGTATTTTAGGAGTTCTCGCGGTGGCACTGCACCAGCCATAGAGTTCACAAGCAATATATTTCAAACATGCTCTCGGATGCGTTAGAGCGCTCGTCCACTTCAGTATGATGACACAATACCGAAGCTACACGTCTGATACCATAGCTTATATGGATGATTATCTGGACAGATTTCACAAGACAAAAGGTATCTGTTTGGAGTTTCGAGTAACTAAGCGTACAATGGCCTAGGTTGACGAGCAACGGAACGAAATATGACGTCAGAGAATGCGCATAAGCCAGCTCATGGCCCCCTCTAAACAGCACCCTATCTATCACGACACTTGGGAAGAAGAGCACGAGCTCCATATGGACTTAATCTATAGCGAATCGCATTTCAACTTTATCAAGATAGATCTACTAGGTGATGTTACTAATCATTTACGCCAGTTTGGCAATATACCGATGTATTCCGCGGAGTTTGGACTGCTCGCGCACAAGGAACAAATCAAGGACGGATGGCGACAAATGAATAAAAATAATGCCGCGCGCGAAATCGTGCACAGCTCTGGTCGCCAGCATAGCATCCGGATGGGGTTATTGAATCTCAAATCTCTTCGACGCCGGAGAGCTGATCTCTCTGCAGATATCCTCCGATATGTACAGGGTACAACAAGCGCCGTAACAATGCCGGTCGACTGTAGGCGGATCCTGAAAGGACGTCGGGACAACGTGTCCAACGTCTTGGATTTTAGCAAGGTGTCGGCATTCTCCCTCGACAGTATATGTCGCGAATTGATCAGATATAGCTGGCGTAAGCTACCTACAGAGCACCAGCTGCCTGAGGATCATGCGATACTTCAATCACCCCCGGTTGAAGTACTAACGCAACTCGAAATCCCAGTTCGATTGTTCCAAGAAAGCGACATTTACGACATCTACCATGCACGATGCATGGACACCCTACACATCAGGAACCAGGAGAGTCGCAATGTTTGGCTTTGGGTCCAGGCTGGTACTGAAGAGATGTATGGTACGCTGAGGGGCCGTCTGCCGGCAGGGCTCGTGGTGCTCTTCAAAATCAGGGCCCTTACCAGTGAGAATGCTATCCGTCAGGTGGCGGCTGTTCAGATGTTGAGTGCAGTCCACTCAGGATACCTCTTGGACATTCATGGCCTTGTTACGGTACAGATGAGAGGGGACGCTCGAGAGTTTACGATAGTTGACGTAGGGGCCATCCTCGGCCAGACGTACCTGATTCCCGAGGGGGAAGGGCGCTGGCTGGTTAATAGCCGGATTGATTTGAGAACATTCAACGAAGTATATTAAGGAATCAGGATACTGGCGGGGGGGGCGCTGGCTGTACGTAGTGTCATATTGCGTGGCGCTGCCGGGAAGATAAACGCCCTCTAGCGAATTGTGGTAAGGAAGTTAGGAGAACCTCACCACAATTCGCTAGACGGCGTTTTACAGGCGTGAGCACATCGTCAAGCTGTATATGTTTATAGAAACCAATTGTCTAGAAAATAAGAGTAAGAAACTATTATACTACTAGCTAGTTTACCCTGTACACGTGATATTCTGAACTGGGGCGTGGGCCGACGATGGAGATGATATGAGCAAATACGTCAGGATGCACGGAAGAGGCAATGTGAAGCCGGCGCCATCATGAGAGTGAAATAGAGCAAAGGATTAAACAGGGCGTCAGTACGACGTGGGGTGGCGTCAGGAGAGAGAGAGCGTTGCCAGGCAACCCAGGAAGCACAGGATGCGTGCGTGCGTTGAAACGCAAGTCAGGGCGCACCTGATGCAGGGAACGCAGAAGCAACATCGCTTGCGTCAGGGTGCAACGCCCACGCATCTGACGCAAGGTACTTTTTTTGCTGATGTGAGGGGGGCAGGGGCCTTGAGGGACCCTGGTAGACCAGGGTGCACTTGGGTTCCGCGAGAAAGAAGGAGACCCAGTCGACTATGTACGCGGGGGTGTTCTTTACAAGGAGCCATTTGAGGAGGGGGCTGGCGTTGATGTTGTCAAAACCTGCCTTGTTGACGATAAAGGAGGAGGACACCTTGCAGTGGTTGTGTTGGAGGGTCTTGACTTCGTGCACGAGGCTGGCGCAGACATTGCAAGTTTCGAGACCTGGGACCGACCTGCATTGCTTGGCGTGCAGTATGCCTGATGACCTAGCAAGGGAGAAGGAACCGGCTGCCATGTTCCTTTCTAGGATTGTGGAGATAGTTTTCAGGAGGACTATGATGCAAAAGGAGGACGGGGAGTTATAGGAGGCCTTTCCAGGCTTGTCTAACACGACACCATTGGGTCTTTTGAGGACGGGGGAGTGGTCGCTGTAGGCCCACAGGGCGCTGAGGAGGTCTAGGAGAATGTCGGGACAGCGTTTGTATACGTTCTTCCAGACTGAGTAGGAAATTTCTTCTGGGCTAGGGGCTGAGGAGGGGGAGCATTTGGATAGGGCCTGGGATATTTCTTCCTGGGTGAGTGGGGGCGTGTCTGTCAGGGAGGGGAGCCTCCACCTGGGCAGGGGTTCGGTTTTCTGGGGAAAAAAATGGGCGAGGAGGGTATTGTTGATAGAAACAGGGTTATGCACATCCTGAAGGCAGGGGAAACGGGTAGCCTGTTGAGTGGCTATGAGCTGTTTCGCTGTCAAGATATTTTCGGGGGTGGTTTTGGTGAGCAATTCGGTCCAGTAGGCTGCCTTGGCCCATTTGATTGCCATGAAGTAACCGTTCCTAGAGAGTCTGGCAGTGTCAGTTGCCTGTGCAGTACGGAGCTGTCTGGCCTTTCTCGTAGTTTTATTGTATTCTTTATGGAGGGTGGTCAAGAGTGAGGTCCACCAAGGTTTGGATCTGGCAAAGGGGCGTGAGGTGGGGGCAGCTCCCCTGATAGTGGCGGTGAGGCAAGAAAGGGATGTTGTAAACCAGGAATCAAACTGTTGGATGGAAGGGTGAAGAGGAGGGGGCGGGACACTGAAGGCCTTGAGCTGGTCCTCTATGGATGTCCAGTTCAGTTCATCCCACTTGAGTTGGGGTGGGGAGCCTGTTGGAAGTGGGGTGACAAGGAGATAGAGATTGGGACATGGTCCGAGCTGGTAGAGGGGAGGGAGGAGGCGTCCCATGCAACTGCAATGGGGGTCATGAGGGGGTTGGGGAAGACCAGATCTATGATAATAGGTCTGCGGATTCCAGATAGAAGGAAGTGGGTATAGCCCTCAGGGGTTTTGATGCAGGTGTAGCCCAGATAGTTGGCTGTATCGAAGTAGGGGTCGGCAACCTTAGCTTCTTCAGAAGATGGTATGCGCAGAGGGTCAGTTCTGGAACTGTGGATGTTGAAATCACCTACTACTAGGCATGGGACGTTAAGGGGGGCGAATGATCATTTTTGTGGAACTGTGTGAAATCAGGTGTACCTGGACAGGGAGTAGATATTAACCAGGCGAAAGTAGAGGTGGTTTGTACCGAAGTAGCAGTCGGGAGTGTGAATATCAATATACATGTAGTTGCTTGCGTTTAACGCCAACCCGGGGTGAACGGTGTTGAACTTTAAAAATTCGATAGAAATGTAGCAAGCCACTTTAGGGAGGGGTGAGGGTAGGGCGAAGGATTTGTACTCATTAAACGAGGACAGAAACCCTTAGGAGCATGGGAGGTCTTGCAAGAAAAAAAACTGTGGTGAATGGCGTGTTTTAAACGACGAAAAAAGGGAAAAACTACATCTGAGCTTCCCAGCTTGTTGTATTGAATGAGTGTGATGGAAGGTGAAGGGCCTGGCCCGCCAGAGGTATTTTGTAGTTTTTTATTCATTGGGGGGATGACTACGATAGTTAACAGAAGTAACAGGGGGCGTGGGGGGCCTTTGATCGCAGTGCCATCATGCTTGTTGAGCGTGCTGAAATTACGGTTAGTGGCTGGGGGGTATCAGGGTTGAGATCCGGGGTCGGATGGGTTTGGGGAGTAGTGGGTGCTAGGTCGCCATCTTCTTCCACATCCATGGTCTCTTTACCGTCTGTGGATGAGGTGTAGCTAATTGACTCCAGAGTGATTGTAGGGTGGGGAGGGGGCAAAGGTTGGGCTTTGCATTCTTTGGCGTAGGCGGTGTGGTCATCACCAGAATTGGCGCGGTGGGGGGGGGACGTGGGGCAGCAGTTGGCAACGGGCTTTCATTGCCTCCTATGAGGGAAGTTGGGTTCTGACATTGGTTGGTGGCTTTGGTATGATGAAGCGCACACAGGAGACAGGATGGGTGTTTCTGTTTGCAGCAGGCGGGGGCATGACCGAAGCGGCAGCCGTTGGTGTATTATGTGTAGAGTTTGGCCGATATTCCATTTTCTACTTTGAGGCAGCTAGAGAAGAGGAAGATTGAACGAGTGAGAGAGGCAATGTAATGGCCCCACGGGGTAGTACCGTATTCTATGAGGGTAACGGTACTAGCTCTGTAGCAGAGTGCGCTAACTAGTGAGGCTAAGTACCGGAGGCTTGGATGAGGTTGTTGTAACAAACTTCTTACTATATTGCAACTACTAAGTAGTTCCTAATAGTAGGCGTTTGGTAGACCAACTTGAAATACTATAGATTCTCGAAGCAAACTGAAGAAGTAACTGTTGAACCAAGTATATTGAAAACTCTGTCTGTCGAAGTCTGCCTTCTCTAAGTCCAGAGAATAGCAGGTCTTAAATACACTTGTTAGGCTACCCGAGCCTTTGTAATCAAATAACTATAAGGCTCCGAAGTGACAGCCTTGACATATCACATAAAACAAATCAGGTATCACATCGATATCCTGATACAAAACATAAAATATATTAAGTATCAAACGATATTCAAAACCAAACCTAAAACATATAGAGTATCAAACGATACTCAAAACCAAACATAAAACATATAAAGTATCACATGATACTCAAAACCAAATATAAAACATATAGAGTATCAAACGATACTCAAAACCAAACATAAAATATATAGAGTATCAAACGATACTCGAATCTAAATATAAAACATATAGAGTATTACATGATACTCCAAACCAAACATAAAACATATAGAGTATCAAACGATATTCGAAACCAAACATAAAACATATAGAGTATCAAACGATACTCGAAACCAACCCAGTAACCTGTACCAGTTACACCAAGAGGCACATGGCACAGCTTATGGGCACACAATACGTCTATAATTTCCCCCAGCTATTCAGACAGGCTTTCCATTGAAGCTAGCTGAAATCCACCAAGAAGGTGCCCTCGTTCAAGGAGAGGATCCTAACTCTTACTGAGTGCTTACAGTATAGCTAGTTGGCAATGGATGATAATTGTGGTCTCACCAAAGTCCAACGGGAGCCGGGAACTAAAGCTGATAACATGGTTGGTTAGGCATTAACTGCCAAGACTCCTAAGCACCTTCGTGGATGCAAGGATTCATATCTTCACTTAAATGACGACATCCCGCCCAGCTCTACTAGTAATGTCCTGACGTTTATAAACACGACTAATATTGCATGATGCCAAGATCCGCACAAAAAAGCTGAATTTTGGCGTTATGCAATAGCAGTTGAGTTCACAAACGTCAGGACATTACGAGTAGTGTGAGAGTGCATGCGAATCTGTCGGAAGTGGAAAAACTCACTCGGTTCATCTGTGGCTGATGACTGTGTACCGTAAAATCTTGAAAAGTCCCGAGGGCTTGAAATGCGGTACAGCTATACAAAATACCACCAAAATGGTAATAGATCAATTTTTTGGCGGTGGTTTGTATTGCGAATCTACCGCCAAGCCATTCCGAACTTTTTTGAGATTGTACGGTAGAAGAATGAATCAGATTCGTCAGGGCGTGTAAAAAATACTCTGTCATCTCTATATCTGTCTCTCCTCGTCCCCTTTTCTCTTCTTCCCCTCGCCCCCGTTTCTCTTCTTCCCCTCATCATCTCTTTATCCGCATTCTACTATTATCCTCTTACGTTTTTCTCAATTAATTCTAATTGAATCATCATGTGGTCTAATAGATACTCAGGTTGGGATAATGACCGAGATCTAATTCCGGCTGGAGGTGGCGGTGTTTCTTCTCGAATGTCATCCTCAGGCTATCCAGACTATAATGCCTACCGTGTCTACATTCCAAAAATAGCACCTCCCACCCCTCTCAAAAAAAGGAAGCCGAGCTCACCACTCCCAATACGCAACCCCGATGTGGTACCCCCCTCGCACAAACCAACACCAACCCGTCCCACTATCACCAGTTACACTCCAATCACCGTCGGTAAACCCCTTAGCCTTCTAAAGGGCGGCAGGTTGGCGGACATTATGGTAGATTCTAACACCGAGATCAACAACTTCGCCATGAAACCTGCCATCACCTTACCAGAACTGAGGGAGCCAATGATACTGGAACTCCTTGAAACAGCAAATGAGAACTTATGCTGTGAACATGTTTCAATTCAGGACTTTGATAGCTGGACGGTCGAAAACCCCGAGCTCGAGGAGAATAAACATATCCGTTATGAATATAATTCCTTCACTGAGCGGCTCATCATAAAGTGCATGGCAACTCGGACCCATGACTCACTCCAGTATTTTTTTAACCAAACATTTTCCTCCTTTCTAAATGAAAGGATCGGATCTTTAAAAACCAGCCAATTGTTTTCGGTTGGTACTGGTACTAGTATGTATTAAAACAATTCCCCTTGAGAATAATATAGCTAACTCTGTTCAGCGTTCGAAGATTTTCGGGGCAAGTGGAGCGGAGGATCATCCAAATTGCCGGATGCCTTTGCGATGCTGAATACCACACGATTTCCAGCTATCGTTTGTGAGTCAGGATTTTCCGAAAGCTGGGATCATTTGATGGAGGATGCACGTCTTTGGCTACTCGGAACGGAAGGACAGACTAAAATCGTTATTATTTTGTCGTTTATAGAGAATCAGTTGAGGGGGAACCCAGTCGAAGACACCACCGATACAAACAACACCGAAGAAAAGACACTCATCGACAACATCAATAAATTAACCACACAAACCTATCTGGCACAAGAATTGGAACAATTGAATCAACGTGCCCTATTGAAAAAACCTTTGATCGGAGATCTTTCAGCAACACTACACTTATTCCGCGCCACGAAGGATTATACGGATATTGATGAATTTTTCAAATCGACAGTTCTTCCACTACCTACTGGCGACAATTCTACCGTTCTCCCAGAAGCTGCCGGCGATTCTACCGTTCCCACAGTGCCTACAAACACTTCTATGCTCTCAGTACCCCCCCTGGATCATACCGTTCTCGATAGCAACTCTACCGTTCTCCCCCCTCCCCCCAGCGATTCCACCATCCCCCCGGTCCTCGATAGCAACCCTACCATTCTCCCTTCTCCCCCTAGCGATTCAACCATCCTCCCGGTTCTCGATAGCGACTTTACTATTCTCCCCCCTCCCTCCAGCGATTCCACCATCCCCCCGGTCCTCGACGGCAACCCTACCGTTTTCCCTTCTCCCAATAGCGATTCCTCCGTTCTCCCAGTCATCGCTGGCATTTCTAAGGGAATCCTGGAATTTCAGATCCCGTTAGAGGATATCTTCGGCAACAATCTTCCCGAAGTCCTCGATCCTAAAGATTCAATCATCTTCTCATTACGCGAGCTAGAAGCATATATCATGGGGTCTCTCCAAGGAACTACTTGGTCCAGAGCCCATCAACGGGCAAAAAAGCATATGAAAGAGAAGGGGATATGGAAGGAAAAGGAGACATTTTCGCAGTCTAAACGCCTGAAGCGGTATTGATGGGGGGATCGGGGCTTCCTATGTGTACTGTAGCGCAAAACATGACTTTCTAGGTTTATTAAAGATACCCTCATTCTCGGGTCTCTCAATCAAGAACAATAAACCTAAACCAAATACCACCGCCTTCCCCAGTCGTTCAACCATATCATGAAACTTACCAATCCATTTCTCCACCCCCCTCACCAACGCTTTCGCCATCGCTCTTTTCTGCCTCTGGATCAATCTCTATAACAGGCCACTACCTGAACATTGTATTCTCACTTGGCCCCTCTGTATTTTCTCCAAGCCGTGGCGGCCAAGCGCACCATCTGGCCCTAACCCAACACTCCAGTGAAAAGTCCATAGCAGCACCAGCATACCCTGCTGGCCCGCCACGCCCCGAAACATCTCCATACATCCCAACAGAAGATGCAAAAGATCGGAAGATCGGCTTTAATTCTTCACCGGTACACCTGGCTTTATCTTGAGCTGGTTGGTCGGCGGCCATGAACATTCTCGGCAAACACCGCGTCAGGTTCAATAACCTAGGAGTGCAGCTATTTGCAGATCTTGAGAGGGACCTATCTCTCGCGTTGAAAAAAGGATGAGTCTCAGCTATTGCTGATAATTGAGGCCAAATCTGTTAATTATTTTTCTTTAATATAGGATCGAGTGACAAGGCAGATCTAGAAAGGGCAATTGCGGAGCAGAAGGAACTTTTGCAGGAGAAGGAGGCTTTAGTGTGCACCCCGAACTCGCCTATTGGCGTGGCCTTAGTTATTCCCTAACACTTTGAGTTTGTATGATCGAAGCACACGAGGACAATAGCGAACAACAGCAACAGAAAATTTGAGATCAAGAGAGCCGGCTACAGAATCTGGGCTATGAGATAGTCAAAGCCAAAATTGAGAATGAAGGTCTTGCAGAGAGACTTGCAGGGATTGAAATGGCTGATAGAGGGCGTCAGCGCAGAGCGTATGCCTGTTTCCCTCAGTAAGGATTCTCTTTCAATTAAAGTTAACTTATCAAAATAGGCTTGCTATCACCAATGATAAATCCTTAGAAAACAAAGAAAATATACCACCAGTTTTTGATTATCTCGCACAAGACATCCCGAGTCGAACTCTCACACGCTCGATGTCCCTACCTCTAAAGGCTCTAAATAATCCACGGACACAATCGAGCATTCTGGTAGACGAAGCAACACAAACACTATTCTTACAAAGATGGTGAAGTTCAGACGGATTCCATTCTCTCACTGGAGGATCTAAAGAAGGCATATCAGGAGCTTGCCTCTAGCTACAACAATATTCGCTACGAGCTTGATCAGTACAAAGAGGCATATAATGGTTTGACTGAGAAATATGCGCAGAATAAGGCTGTTTGGAAACAGTGGTCCGAGCAAGAAAACGCTCGATTGATCAATTCCAAGAAGAGGAGGATAGACAGAGGTACCACTGAGCTACAGACTATCGGACGGAAGTTTAACGGCTACACAACCCCAGCTATACCAATAACTGGGGGTTCATCTATTCCTAGAGCGCCAAACATATACCCCCTTCAAGCCGCGATTCCGACCATCTGTCGTTCACTCATCACCTAAAAAAGGAGGACTATTTTCACGAGTTCCTAGGATCTGGTGCTGGCGTGGCGGGTCTCATTACGCGAGCTAGAAGCACATGTCATGGGGTCTCTCTAAGGAACTACAAAACCCTCCCGCCTCTTAGGCGATCTAGCCAAATGAGTGCTGCCCGGGAGGCCATTTCAGCAATTACTGAAGAGAAGAAGCTCAGTGTGCACGCGCCACCAAAAACAAAAAAGCACCGTATAGCAACACCTAGGGCTATAGCCAGCTTCGCAGAAGATGGTCCAGGTGGATGCGAGGACATAAACCCCATTTCCGTTCATCCACCAATGGCACTGTAGGAAAAGCAAAGGAACCAGCTTGAAAGAGATATAAAAGGCACAGCTCAGTTGGATGATACCTTGAATTCGCCTCCATCCCGAACGTCAAACTTGGCGCCTCTTAAGAAGCACATACATTTCAGAACTTCTCCGGCTAAGAAACGAACTTGGGGCGGTGATGGGTTCGAGGCTCCCCTGTTCTGACATACTTTCTCTCCACCTATAGGTCCATTGACAGATATTTTGCCAACCCATTCCCAATCCCAAGTAGGGCAACTTCGTCAAGAGTACAAGTCAATATTTAAGCAGGTCAATGTGGCCATGCATATCAAAACTCTCTTTCCGTCGAATACATATGGCGGTTTTGGGAAGGTTGCTTTTCCAGTAGCCTTAGGGCCGTATGAGTCAGAGAGTTGGTTTGCAAACTGCTGGTATCAGCTAAGAGCGACTCGTAACGAACTTTTGATTGAAGCGCTAATGGGAAAATCAGCCGATAAAATTCGGAAGGTAAAGGCTGGTTTCAAGGATGCTAAATACCTGAACAGTCTCGAGAAAGTTGGGCGTAATGAACTCGAAGGAAACAAATTCCAGATGGCGGTGTTGATCCAACTTGAAGGAGTGAGGATGGAAGAAACTGAGGAAATTAAGATTGATAGTGTCAAGGAGAATGTTAGAAGGTTGGGAGAGGTCATGGAAAAGAAGGATGCAAGGGGTGGCGAGATAATAATAATTGAGATTCTGGTTGATAGGAGTGACTGGTAGATCAAGGAGATGGCGGGACAGCACAAACCCACTCACCACAGGGATTTGGCGAAGGCTGTTATGAGTCATTCTAAAAACCTTGTGGTGCGTATATGACTAAATTCTCTTATTCCCCTCTTTTTATGTTTGTTTGCTAAAAGATGGATAGGGGGAAACATTACTCCATACTATAAATAGCGCGGTTGATAAGCCTCTCTATGACGCAAAATTGCTCGAGCAAACCATCACGGCATTAGTGGAGTAAGGCCGTGGGGATTTGCTTATGAGCAGGATGGTTAGAGTATATTGGAACCCTTACTATATAGACTGCATTAAGGTCTATAAGAAGAAATTTAAGGTGGATTTGTCAGGGAGGCTTAAGGGAGTTGTTCATGCTGATTTTGAAAAGTTCTTGCTTAGGATGATTAGGGATTAATCCTTCCTTTCCATTCCTTTCCTTTTTATTTTTATTTTTATTTTTATTACTTCTTTTTTGGTGATGATATTATGGTGTAGCGATAGATTCTATCTTTTGTAGGAACAACCACGTTATTGAATGGTTCCAGATTCTCTCTCTAGATGCGGGTACAGTACGGGGTGTTTTCATATGTAGCGCACCAAACTTATTATTAATACATTACCATTTCAGAACCCTACAAATCCCTAAAACTTCCCAACCACCCTTCCTCCCAGAGGTGCCTACCTCCTCTACAGCCCATTTAACACCATTAAAGCAAGTATCTACGGGTTCAAAAACTCATTGCTGCTAAGCTGCTATCTACAGCAAGAGATGGTATATCTTCAATCCTGAATAGTTTACCTCGAGGGATGCAGGAGTACTCTATCAAGGCTGCGAGAGCTTTTCTTCCCTTGTCATCTTAGATGAAGTGTTTGGCTTGCTGGCCGGCTAGTTGCATTTGGAGCTTGAGTTCAACTCAGGGGACTGTATATCATAGCCTAAGTATTGTCACTGCCGTCGAATCCATTCGTACACTTACATTACAGGGATCAGAAAGAGGTCAAGTAATTCAGAGGTTGGCGTTTAGAGCTGGTGTAGGTGGGGGTAGTTTGAGGAGGTAGGCAGGGGAGGGGTCTCATTGGGTTTAATGGTTATGATTATCTTTTCCATAATAATATTATCACTATCCAGAGTTGGATTGGGTTCATATGGTATCACTCGTCCAATATTCCCTGTTGCAATTGCACGGACGATCGATAAGCCAGGAGAATAGCTTTCTTATCGCAGAAATATTATCAAGCTTCTGCACTCCACTTCACAAATGCACAAGTGTAACAAACAAGGATTCGCAGAGATAATGTTTCAATAACGTCTATACTTTCTCTCACTGGCCGCGAAAAAAAGACCACATACCGCCTGTACAAAACGAATGTCGATCCACCACAAAATGGACCCCGGATCGCACCCCAACTTTCCCCGCATGGTAATCCACCTTCTCTCCGCTCCTCTCCCTCTCCCCCCACTACCAACCAACCCCACTACAAGACAAAGCTGTATTAAAGTCTATCGTAAGCTATAGCCCATGATATAATCCCTCAAGTTGAAAAATAACAACGAAGAGTATGAACAAACATAAATGCAAAAAAAATTGAAAATGACAATGCAACGCTCGCTATGAATGGATAAAAGCAAAAAAGACAAAAAAATAAACGATCCCAATGAAAATGCAAATGGCAAAAGACCCAAGAGGCATTAGCTGACTTCATCCTCTAGGCGCAAGTCAATGCTTCCCAGGATGAAAAGCTTTCCGACCATCCTGACTCAAACGATTGCAGGAAATCGCGTAGTCTTCAGTGTAGCAAAGTTATCTGGCAATTTTGAAGATCCACCGCTCCACTTGCCCAGGAAACCTTCAAACGCTGAACAGAGTTAGCCAGATTATTCTCAAGGGGAGTTGTTTTAATACATACTAGTACGATACCTGTACTAACGGAAAATAACTGACTGGTCTTTAGTGATCCGATCCTTCCAATCCCAGAAGTGCCTTGGTGCTCGAGCTCTCTCAGGATAATCTGTTTAGGAATTACAAAGTTGCGAGCCCAGAAATTTGTTTAAGAAATAGTAGTGAGCTTCCTATGATGTACTAAAAAAGCTATGATTTATCTTTCCAAGTGTGGTTTGATTAGCGGGGTCTAGGAACAGTTCCATATTTGCCTAGAAAAAGTTTTTGGGATACCGTAAGAGCTCGAATAATCGGGCCATGTGCTATGCAGTCTAAAATTTCCTCCTCCGGAACAGGGGCGAAAAACACATCAAAAACCTGCCCCCCCCGAGATAAAAGAAAAAGAAAAAAACACCAGACCTTACTAGGAGAGGCAAGTCCAACGTCCTAGCACATGGTCCGATTGTTCGAGTTCTTAGGTCTAGTAAAACTAAGGTTATGGCTTTATGGTATCAGGGTTGGGTTGGACTCGGGGCAAAGTGTAAGGTTTATGTTAGTGGGGCATGTGGGTATTATCCCCTCAGATCATATCCCACGATTGCCGGGCTACAGCGACATTGGTGCGAGATGGTGCTCAGAACACTGAATCTACCCATAAAGTCATGAATTATGATGAAGTCTAGCCTGATGTGACTTCTCACCTAGTACCCTATATACAACGGATTTGCTTGGTTACTGTACACTACGCTTTTGCTGAGGTAGATATAATAATATAGGGCAGTCTCCCCCGATAAAATGTCCTCTTAAGTATACCCACTATTATGACTATCAACGGACAGTCGTTAAAAGGTTGCCCTGGGTGCTGCTATTTATCAGAGCTTTGTCTTATACCCCTAATACTCTTCTTGTCACTAACTGAACGCAATTTTAAGCTATTCTAGCTACCTCCTAAGATCTAGTTCATGTCTAAGACATCCGGTTGCATAACCCCCGACTAAGAGACTTATCAGTAAAGACACAGAAACTTTTTTAATACATCCGTTCCCATCCACTCAGAAAAAAACAAGCGGTTTTAGATCCAAGCTCACACACCTCAACACCATCAAAGGTTTTATATTTTAAGACGAACGCTAAAAGTTAAACATCCACTTCTAACTTCTTTTATAACCACTGCTTTTGTTTGAAACAACTCATAGGCAATTCTCGACTCTTGCGAAAGGAGTGTGACGCCGTCACCATGTTTGATTCTTTTTTTGTGCTTTGTATAATAGGTTTTAGAAACCTTAGCCTCAGGGCACCATTTGTTTAACGATGGCTAGAGTGTTCTCAGAGTTCTGAGGCCGACAGAGTCCGGTTCTACTGAGGCCTTTGAAATAAACACCTACTCCGGGTATGTTCTCAACATCAGCCTTTTATCCTCTTACACTTACCACGTAGATAATCACTCCTAACACAAAACATCCAAAGAATCCAACGCCAACACCTAAAATCCAAACATATGAAGCACAAAAGCACATCGCGCCGCAGTACCGCACATTGTCTCACGCGCACTGTGGGTGGTTGGGATGGGCGAGTGTGATCTTATTCCGCGCTTAACATCAGAACAATAGAATTGCGCTTATCGCTTATGTTTTACTACTCTTGCCACAACGGCGGGTTGTTTCTTTGTCTGATGCGACTTGATGCCGTAGCATACTAGGGCCGGTGGTGTAAGAGAATAGGAAATAATAAATACAATGAGCATCAGGTACCTTCGCCATGCGCATATATCTATTCCATCATTCCTCCCATTCATGTAATCCAGCATAGCAAAATCATTCACTTTTAGAAAACACAAAATGTCCCTACAGACTCTTCCCAACGAACTCCTCCTCGACATAGCGGGCCACCTCTCCACCCCAAAAGACCTCTCTGCCCTCACCCAAACAAGCAAGCACTTCAACCTCCTCTTCACCCCCCGCCTCTCCACCCTCTCCCTCCAACCCGTAAACGCCACCACCCCCCCCTAACCTGGTTCTCAAAGCACGGCTACAGTAAACAAGTCTCCCACTGCCTCTCAGCCGGTCAGTCCCCAACATACCACTACGGTAACGAATCCCGCACCCCGCTGCATGAGGCACTAGCACACGGCTACGAAGTCTTCTCGGACGGCGAGAAACAATGGTGGATAGCGTCCCGTCGTGCGCATAATAACCTCGCATTCGAGGATACAGTAGCGGTGTTGATTGCTGCGGGCGTGAATTTGGAAGCTAGGGATGGATCCGGACATACGCCGTTGCATACGGCCACAGTGAGGGGGCTGAAAAGGTTGGTTCGTGTCCTGCTGGCACTGGTTGTGCAGGTGGATGCAGTGGATGTTAATGGGTTTACACCCTTGTGGTATGCGAGAACTTATGGGTATGAGGAGATTGTGGGGTTGTTGGTCGAGGCTGGGGCCAAGGAGGTGACGTTTTCGCACTCTATATGGGTTAGGTGGTTGCCTCCGAGGCTGGATACTGGGTTGGTATTTAGTGGGGAGGAGGAGGAGGGGGAAGGGGAGGAGGAAGAGGAGGAAGAGGAGGAAGAAGAAGCGGAAGAGAGAAGATTGGGCTGGTCACGGGTAGACAGGAGGAGGCTTTGGGGGAGAAGGTGGTAGAGGAAGGTGGTAGAGAAAGGTGGTAGATAGGGTTTAGGGAGTAGGGAGAGGTGCAATATTTCTTTTTTGTGTTGGTGGGGGGGGGAGGGGATATGCCTGGGATTAGAGACTTTTATCGTGCTGTGATGTAAGGTTCGCTTTTATATCATAGATAATTGGTAACTTAGAGATTTAATAGCATGGAATTGCCAATACCGCATTTGGCTGTGCCCCAATAATTGAATTAGGATAGCTGGATACCAGAAGCATGGTTAGGAACTGTGACCTAGTTTAATTGGAGAATTATCCCGCACCCACTACGACCTCTATCCCCCAACCGTGTAAGAAAAGCGCCAGTCCACTCTCAAAACGAAGACCCCACCCACTAGGTATACCGGTATATCCTGTCACTCCTATGCACGCACACCGCGCCCTGACCAACCCCCCGACACACATCCACCGAAAACAAAACAACAAAATAAGAAACTAGAAACCAGTGTGTCCACCCTTGGTGTGATAGTGTGGCCACCAACCGTACAAGTACCAGGGGATATTCTTTTGCGTAGGCAAGGGTATTATAGTTAACCAAACAAACAGCCCCGGCGAAAACATCTCCCAGTTCCTGCACTCCCCACGCCATCACTTACCTCCGAAACAGACAGCCAAAGTCTTTGATATGGTGGTATGGTTCAAAGCGCTTAAAAGTGTGCACATACTAAGCCTGTTGCATTGTGTAAAGCCTCTACTTGTAATGCTATAAAGGGCTCTAAGTGCACAAAATCCTTCTTCTAAGACCAGGAGTTCCATTCTCCCGCCTATTTTCTCCCTCTAATTCAAATTTTCGAGTTCAGGGCATCGTAAATACTAATCCAATCACACATTAGCATACGGTAATACTTCACCGCTTCCATCAATATTCCCTTAGTAATTACAACTTCAGTAACGCCTCTCCTATAGCGGAGCCTTGCGAGAATTATAATTATCTGGAGGCACGCGAGACGCTTGTGAGCAGAAAGTGAAAGTCCCACAGACTAGCAAACAATTTATTAAATAGTTAATCAAAACGGGACATTAAAAATCCCACTCTCCTCACTCCTAACTTGTTTCCCTTATAAGCAGAGGCGTTGAATGCCGCAACAGGTTTTGTATGATACACATTCCAACCGTTTTGCACCACATGCAAACATCGGACGAAACCTCCGATCGCACCCTCGAAGCCAGCGATACCGCTATCTCTTAGTCTATTCTCGGATTTCACACACTCTTAACAGAAATCTCTAATGATAAATAGGGAAGGCCATAGATCTCGACTGTGACCTACACAATAGGTTTTTGGAGGGGGTCCGTCACGATGTTCGATAGATAATTTTTTAAGTTGTTCAACACTTATCGTTTACATCTCACAGATTAACAATATTATTAGCTCAGGTGCTTGGGGACGTATGAAGGGATCTAGCACGGTAGCCCTAAGAATAACTTTTTGCGTAGGGATAAGCCACCCCTCTGCAGTCAAGCCAGTCCATTGAATATTCATGGGCGGTAGGCGGATGATATGAGTGATGCCCCATGATTCCCTCATGCAACTCTAGACTACGCACATCCACGAACTGCCAAATCCACTTGCCAAAAATCCTAGAGTAAATCTCCACACACGACTTCCTACGGCTTCCATCCCCCCTCCTCTGCGTCTTGGTTTTTATTCGCTTATCTAAACACTTAAACACCAGCACTCACCCCAGCACAACACAACACAATACTATACTATACCATACAGGGCCACACCCGCGAGCGCTTGGTTCATACCTTCCCGTGTTCGGGACTTAGATCAACTTAAGCCGAAGCGCACAAAGAAACGACCAAACACGAGGGAGTGAGACTGTGTCCTTGGCAAAGGCTTGTAGTATGAATATGGGGGGGTATTATGGTCACGGTTGCATGGTGAGGCGGTAGCCATAGGGCGTGGATTTCGAAGGACAGGTTCAGGCGGTACGTGGGGCACGGAGGGGTGGTTTCGATATCATCTTAGGGATTTGACAGGATGTTTTTTGGGGCGGGATATCCTTCGAGGTAGCTAAGAAAGGAAAGAAGAAGAAAAAAATGAGGATATACGAATGCCTACACACGAGAAGCCTAAGAATTGAGTTTACAACTTGCCCTAATTGGTTGGGGAAGTGAATTTCTGTTCTTGAGGGTTGGGTTATTATTTTTCTACGATAGAGGTAAGGAAAACGGTTCGAGTAGTAAAGGTTTTTATAATTTGTAGGATAGGTGGGTTTAACTTAGGTAGGCTAGTCAGGTAGTGTTGCTAGTTCCAGGAATGGGGCAAATGATCAAGTCTCAAAGCATGACAGTACCATATCTCAGCTCCAACTACGATGCCAAAAATGCAAAGGCCCAATTCCGCCAAGCGCATGAGAGAGAGGTGGGGGTATTGAGGGGATTAGATGGATGTTGTTGTTGTGTGCCCTGGTGAGGGAAGAGTTTGAGAAACGTTGAACTTGAGTTTGGCCCTCGTTATAACTGGGTCAGCTGATTTAGGATCTCCGCTCTTGCAGTTCATAGGCACGGGAGCATCTCGCTTGTGGCCAAAGGAGTGCCAAACCGCGACCGATGAGAATGCACATGCTGACTGCAAGGACAGCAGTCTCACCTCTCACGACCGCTCTGCCGTCCCTTTTCGAACCCCGGCCTCGGAGGTCTCACATCCTAAAGCATCAGTCTTAGAGATTCTAGAAGCATTCATTATCTTGGCGCCGAGAGATCGAGATTAAACTGTCATGCAAAGTAGCTGCGGCGATCCGGTGGACTGGGCGCGTAAGACTGCACATTTCAGTACGAAGCCAGGCGAGTGAAAGTTTAGTTTAGTGTCGCTTACACAAGATCAAAAAAATCTGAACTCGATCTAGAGTTATGCCGGGGGGGTTTTCGCTATTTTCGTTTTCTAAGAAGCCTCCCGTTTTTTTGTGTTTCGAATGGATAGGGGGGATGGGAAACGGGTAGGACAGCATCAATCATCGTCAATTGACCAAACCAGAGCCACAATGCTGTACCATAGTTCCATAGCCGAAAGCCACCCGCGATCGAGAATTTGCCCTTGACCCGGGACCTCAGGCCTACAATAGCGGTAGAAGTGCCCGAGTAACCCATATCACGACGAGTAGAGTATGCCGTACTATTAGATTCTATACCACGCTTTTGTGCCTACCTACAGAACGCAACATCATGACGGTACGATTGGCCCAAATTGCCAACCGCCATAGCTTCGTCAAAATACCCTAAAAACACACTAAACTCATGATCAGACACACCTGCATGCAGAAGAAATCACCATACCAAACATTGGGCCGAGCAGAGTACAGTACCGTGGGTTAACAAAATAACGAATGAAATGCAGCGAGCTCAACCTACCCAAGCTATACCGCATCCATAAATCACTATTCTTTCACGAGGCGCTTTGGAACTGAATACGGAGATTGTGAGAACCGAGTTTATGTAGTGCGTTCTTGTGAGATGTCGGTACGGTACCGTATCGCTGCCCATGTAATTAGGGATGGTCACCTGAATCCAAGCAAACTTTCGGCCAACCGAAATTCCCCATGTTACATTTGCGCGGTCTAGGCTCCAGTGCACGATTGCACGTGGAGTGTGAGAAGCGAAAGCGCACGCTGGCACCTAATGCAGAGTTTTAGTTTTAGTTTTTTAGCCGTCGCAGAGAGTAACGATGGTACAATAGGGCAGTTACTTGTTACCAAAAAAGCGTGCGTGACACTGGGTGGGACGAAAAGTTATTTTTTCCCTTTATTTAACCTATTTACTTCCATGGTAGCCATCATCATTCCCGACAGTGACGACCCTCTTTTTCTTTTTTCTCTTTTGCTTGGGGATTTGCCCTGGTGGGAGAGGGAGGAACGGACGGAGTGAGGAGGGAGGGAGGAGGGAGGGAATGTGTGTGTGCGACGAAGCAGGTGTTGAGATGAGGAGTGGGTGATTTGTCAAGTATCATACGGTACCGTACCGGTAGGGTGAGTAAGCGATCAGGAGCAAGGGTTTGTCTTGGTACGAATGTGGGGTGGGATGAGAGGCCTAAAATGAGTACCGGTAGAGCTGAAGGCCTAGAGAGGTGAGGGAAGAGGTGGCTGTTAATAAGGACCGTTGAATTCATAATTCGAGAGCGATAGAGCGTCAAGAGGGTGTTAAATAATATTTTGTGCAGCTATGCTTCGTGAAGGGTGAAGGAAAAAAAAAGGGGGGGGAAGAGTGTGATGATGGCCTTAACTCCTCCTTGTGAAGGAGGAGAAATACAATAATTAGAATGAGCACAAATACAATATATACAATATACTGCCATTGCACCGTACAATCTCGCACTGTATAGTAGGGTACAGTCCTCTTGCTAGCCAGCTACCGGTAGCAGATGAAAAGAGAGGGGAAGGGCGGAAAGGGGAAAGAGAAGGGATCCGAATCAAATCGTGAGAAAGGGCAACCACTGCCACCCCCGCACTCACTTTCCCATCTCTTCTTCTTGCTCCCTCCCTCCATCCATCAGGCCAACTCTCTCCACACATCGCACCCTTCTTCCTCTTCTTCCTCTTCTTCCTCTTCTTCTTTCTTTTCCCCCATTCATTCACTCCTTCACTCACTCTTTTAATCTTCTTCCTGAACCTACTACATTGGCCTCCACTACCGTACTCATCCTCGGGAAGGAATAGAACCAGAGTGAAGCGATAACCCCACCATCTGCTCGCTACACCATCGTCATCACGGCTTTCACCAAAGATACCGATAACCGCCACGCATCACCACACTCGTTTGATTTCAACGAACTACTCACATCACTTCCCCCCCTCGCAATGTCAGCCCCGCCCCCCTGGTACTCCATTGTCCCTATCCCGGAATTCAACACTCCCATCGCCCGCTACGACTTCAAAAACAAGGAGCTGGAGCAACTCCTGTACGCATCGGTCGTGCATGAGCGATCTTTTGCAAGCAGCCCGGAACAGCGAGATACCTTTGAAGCGTTGACGTGGGTTGGGAGCTCAGTCCTTCGAGGACTGACCACAGTCTTGCTAGCGTCCATGTTCCCGACGAGTAGGAAGAAAGTGTTAAACGTGAACTTCCCCGCTTCACTTAAATTCACCTATTACTTTCACGCGACGCGAATACCGAGCATTCACTAAATCCAAATTTTTTTCACTTTTTAGGACATCCGCCAAGCTCTCGAAGACAAGGCCTTCTACGCCCACCTGAGTCGCCGCCTTGGCCTTCACAACCACATCTCGCTAACCTACCCAGCCGGCGAATCCGACCACATCCTATCCGGCCTCTTCACGGCATACGTCGGTGCAATCCAACGCGAACTAGGAACCGATGGCTTCCCCACGATAAGCGGAACCTTCTGCCAACTCTTGAAACCCTACGCAGAAGCATACAAATCCCACCACGACACCTACATGACTGCAAACCCACACCTCCCGCCAACACCCATCATCTCCCCTGTCTCAACCGCCCCCTCCTCCTTAGCAGCGCGGCAGCAGCAAGTATACCCGATCCTCCAAACCGCCCCCACTTCAGACTCAGGCGCAGCGAAGCTTCGCAGACAACACGTCTCGGTCTACACCTCGCGACTCATGGAGTACACGGCAAAATGCAAGCTGCCTCAGCCTAGCTTCATATATAAAGACAACGGCTGCCAGGGCGCCTCGATTCAGTGGTGCGCGACGGTGAGTATGAGCGGCACGGATATCGCCAGTGCTGTTGCGAGCACAAAGCTTGAGGCGAAACACCTAGCGAGTAGGGACGCCTTGCAAGCTATTGGCTCGAGTATACATCATTGGCCGGTTGCTGGACGGAGGCAGAAGAAGCTGCAAGTGAGGAGGACGACGGGGGGTATGCTCCATTAGGCGATGGGTAGCTGGTTTTACGATTCTCGTTTGTTCTTGGGTTGGATTGGTTTATATGAAGGGTTGTCTTCGGCGTTGAGAGTGCCAGTGTAGCCAGAAAGCTCACTTACTAGCTCCACGGATTTAACGAGGTGATGGTGGGATGTGGGGATAATGACGTGAAAGATATCTTAAAAGGTTATTCCATGTTTATTCCTTTTTCATACTTGTTACAAGATCATGCTGTAGCTTAACTACATTTTCATTGTCACGTCGTTAGCGTTTTTAAGCTTAAACTTAACTTGCTCACATGTAAATACTCCTCCAGGTTTAACACGCCACTGCTTTCTAACTTATAATTTGCCTTGTTTACTTTTCTTTTTTGATCACTTAGGGTTAGGTTTCGGGACGTCCCGCGATCGTCCCATGGAAGTGTCGTGCTATGATCGGTAGGGTTCGGCAGTGCCGTACACGTTACCAGCAAGAAGAACCTGAACATTTGAGTCCGAATTTAGTACGGGCGCACGGATGCGCACAGACAATCCGCCATACAAAATTTTGATCCCTGTGTTCAGGTTCTTGTTGCCAGTAACTTGTAGGTTGCTACAAGGCTCTTTCCATCAAGCACCGTACCTACTATAGCGGTCGGTAGGAACTGGCGTTTCTTATTCACTTATTTTCTTATTTCCTTTATGCGGTACGCTCACCCGTACTGTAATTTCATAGTTTGTGAATCTCTCCCTTCCGCTTCGTGAATTCGCGGGTCAGAAATATTATGGCCGGAGTGTGGTGAGTTTGTTTTATTTATCCGAATACCACTCGACAAGTAAATACGATACCGGTACCCTACGGTAGATCTCGACCAACCACCGCCACCACCAAGCCCCCAGTTTACCACCTTATTGCGCTACCCTTACGCCCGGTCCTCTAGGAGGGAGAGGGGTGGTACTTGTAGATCGTACTCGTACTCATCCCCCGTGAGTGCCAGAAAACGGGGGGGGGGGGTATATTTTGCATGGGCGCTCAGACACGCACAGACATTTCACCACATATTTCTTTAATCCCTGTTTTTGCGCACTTCTTGCGGGGGATGAGTATGATGGGTATGAAACATGCAGCTAGAAGGGAGAGAGGGAGGAAGAGAAAGAGTGAGTGATATCAAATGATGTAAGTTAGCCTTCCCCTCTGACACGATATTACGTTTTGAAAAAACGTATCTTACTGTAAAAACAGTCACCACAGTTGGTATTTCGCTAAACCAGCGTATTTCCTTTCTATTAACAATGCTAATATAGGAAGTGGTAGGGATTTGTCATTTAATCAATGATTAGCTGGTTTAATCACACGCTGTTTAACTTCAGGTTTTCATTGTCGAGCTCTACCTACCTTCATTAAGTGGTCATCACTGGCAAACAATAGCCTGTAGGGGGCGGATGTATAGACCCACATATTCCTACTTAAAAGAGTACGCTCTCAGCCCGCCATAATCCGCTTGTGGTGTTTGCACGGATAAGGGAAAGTGCGTGCCACCCAACCGAGTGCATGGGTGGTTTTAGTGATATCCCAAGTCTACAAAGCCCGGCGGATTGGATAATTCTGTTGAGTTAACCCGCAGGTAACGTACTGGACCAGGAAGTGGATCAGACGCAGAGGTGAATCGGTTCGCATATGGGTTTTGTACAAATCCTCACTCCGGGAACTCTGACAAAATAAAGCCTCCCGATTCAAGTTAAAAACCGGTAAATCAAATATAGTGCTCTTAATGCTGTACGTCAATTAAGATTTCTATATTTCTATTTTTTTGGTTCGTTTTAACTGACCCACTTCCCCGTCTGACCCACTTCTCGGTCCAATACGTTATGCTGAAAAGGCTTGAAAAAAACTGCAAGGGTCACTGCAAGCACTAGAAACTTGAATGGGTGGTAGGGCTCCTAGAGGAAGTAAGAGTAGCTAGCCCCGGGGTGCGACTATTTACGCATTGTCCAGTGTTCTCGGACGCAGTGTGCCCTAGAGTGGAGGAGGACAAGGTCAAATCAACCGTCTAGTCCCGTGCCGAGCTCGAATAGCTGGTATACCCGATGGATAAACAGAAAAGGAATCTATTAGCACTAAATATCAAGCGGGGGTCTGCAATTGATTCCTTCACTCGAAAACTCTCATGACCCACGCGAACAACCCTACTGCAAACCTTGCACATCTAGCCTTGAAGCCTCACTCACTATCTCAACTAAGCCCCCCTGTTGGAGCGACTGATGGTTGATTGAGAGAGAGAGAGAAAAAGAGGTGGAGGTGAACCCGACTATTTACACGACAAAGACGCGGTCACGATTTCCCCGCTTCACGCGGCCTCACTCGCCACCGCATCACCGCCGCATTACTCCCGCACTACCACACTGCGGTCAACTATACCGGATATGGAAGGTCGCTCCAACACCCCCGTTCCTAAGGGTTCCGGAGTGATCGCACATGAATCCTTCAAGATGCTGTACCTACCAGAGTATGCTAGTGACTCCCGCATTAAAAGTCAGCAGGATGGACCGGAGCAAGGGCGTAATCTATAAACACCAGCACTCTTCCGCCTCGCGCTCATAGATATTCTGACTTGAGTGTCTGGCAGGCTGGAAGATAATGGGGTAATTAAAACCAGTATTAGAAAGCACTCAAAAAAAAAATCACACTTCAAGTGTAGTTCTTGGACATATCCAATGGTCGATCGGTTATTGCGCCTCCTAGAAAAATACCAAAACGACCTGGAAGCCGTGAAAAAATGGCAGTTCCGATTCTACACTTGTATCCAACACTCTCATAAAATTAATTATTATAATATTATTCTTATTATAAATATATTCACGAGTAGTTAGAGATCTCAGAATCCAGGGTCTATGCTTCATTTTGCTAATCGAACGAGGACTTCCCGACTCCGAATTTCAGGGTATAGTAAGCGTCGAGAGTTTGTTGGGCATCCGTAGAAAAAGGCACCTAATGGGGAAACGGGTGATTTCTTGTGTTCGCACACAACCCCAATGTGCATGAAAAGACCCAAAGTTTTGGTTCATTGATCGCAATGGATAAATATTTTTACTTGCGGGATTTTGGAATAATTAAATAGGTTAGTAAATTTAGCTTTTGCGAAAGATACGTTATCTGCCATACCTAGACTAGGTTTGTCTCGACCGCAATAAGCTGTGCAGAGTGCAGTCCGGCACTAGCATTACAGCATTGCATGCGTGGGGGCCTACCATGGACCTTGCATAGTCTGATTCCGAGTGTCTGAAGTAGACCACCAGGATCAAATCCAACAAACGGACCCCAATGGTAAAGTTTTTGGAGAAACTACTTATAGAACCACTAAAACTGGCTGCTCTTCTTTAATCCTATGAACTCTGTGGAGAGGTTGCACACATGCACATACAAATTCATGCCAGTGTGTTAGCTTTTCTCTACAAATTTAGTAAGTGAAAAATTGGTGGACAAGAGGGACCAGTTTTTGATTGCCCGGTACTGCGCTGGGCCCAAGTGCCGGTACAAGCAAACCGTGGTGCGGGAACAAGACGCTGCGGGAGACATGCTGTGTTTGCCCCGGGAGGATCTTGTCGATTTACGGAGTCGAAATGTAAATTGCTTGCACGGTACCGCAGGGTCGAGTGAACTAAGCATGTGGCATGCGGGAGGTTTGGTGAACAAGCTTTATGTGCTGCACGAATACTGTACCTGGGCTCGAGTTGAGGTACTCGTCCCAGGCAAGAAGTATTCGAAAACAGGGATTAAAAATATATATGGTAAAACCCCTGCGATTGTCTGAGCGCCCATACAAACCCAAAACTCATATTTTCGAATACTTCTTGCCTGGGACGAGTACTGGTAAGATTGGATTTTATTCTGGTTACACACACTAATTTCAGCCAGTAAGAGTTGAGATAGCCTCACTTAAGCTAGCCCCTCAGCGCGGTTCGTGCCACAAAAGCAGGGAGTATGATGCTTGTACTAGTACAGTACCACGGCACCGGCACCGGGGTATATCTGCAGTATCATAGTAATCAAGAAATGGTGTTCCACGTGTTTTGGATGCAGAGTTGCGCAATAGTGGTAGTACAGTAGATAATGGTAACTTGGATGATAAAATAGATCGCGCAGCCCAAAAAATCTCATAAAAATTCATAACTCATAAATTTGTCCGTCAGCTTGCTCAAGCAACTATAACACAAAACTACTGCCCCAAAGCGCCCAACTTCATCATTACCGGTGCAAAAAACCACTTCCCATTACTCCCCTCACTAACACTTCCCTTCCGGCTCCCCCCCTCATCTGTGCATTCCGAATTGGCAATACTACACTTCCTAGTAATCTCCTTCTCATGCTCCATTAACTCCCCAAATATCCGGGTCTGCTCAGTCTCACTCCTCTCGAATATCTTCAGTCCCTTGCCCGAACAGACCCACATTATTAGTAACATTGCCCCCTGCGCCGACAATCCTACAAAGGCAATGACTGGCCACTTCATCCGCACCATGGCTTCTAGTACCTCGTGTTGGACCACCTCCATAATGGCTCGCCCCTGACGGGTCAGTGAGAAATAGTTTGACCAGCATAAGCAGCTGTTGTAGAACCCTACGAAAGCGGACATCATGAAGCCGACTTGCATTATCGCGAGGATCAGATCCTTCACGATGACCAGGCGGAAGTGGTATTTTCCAGAGAATAATCTACCGGTGAGCTTGGTGAAGAGTGCGCTTAGGAACCAGGTTATGCAGAACAATATTTGTGTCATTGAACGGCAGCCCAAGCCATTGGGAGGATGCATCCAACTTAGGAGAACGGCGGTGAAGGTTGCGATGATTACAGGGATGCAGGATAAGAGTAGGAGGAACCAATTTGGTCGATTCCAGGAGTGTGTTCGCTTAGTTTCTAGTGCACTTGGGCTGGGGAATTTGAGACTCGTGTTGTGACGGAAACTATAGCTTCCGAAGAAGCTGAATGACTTTTCCAATGTTGTAAAGTCCTTGAGTATAAGGCCGTCTGAGAGTGGAAGTCTAACGATCGAGGGGTATGTAAGGTTAGCTGGGTCTGCGATGGCCCAGTCATCTCGTAATTCGTCTTTGATTTCCCTGATCACCCGCCTTCCGGCTCGTGTGCTTGCGAATCCACCAACACTTGCGCTTATCACCACTGCTGGAATAAGCCATGAGTAAAGAAGAGCAAATGCTATAGTATGGGCTGTGCGATTGGATGCCCCGGATTCAAGTGTTTTCAGAAATGCACTGACGACACCAACGATATAGCCACCCACCGCTAGCCAGGTTCGAAGAGAATCGTTCACCCGGGAATCAGACAGTCTATGGGCAGCCTCCCTACAAGCGGCGATAAAGTTTGCCCTCCTCTCGCCCTCCAGTCTATCAAATAACCATCTCATTTGAGGATACATATCAACAGCGCTGTAGTTCCATTCATCGAAGAGCACATTGACCGTAGCAATATCTCGAAGTGCTCTCTTCCGCTCGTTCTGGTCCGAGTAGAGTTCCCCGCCCCTGATCGGCGGCGGAGAATTGAGCCAGTGCCCGTGTATCCTTCGTGAAATCTCAAGTTTAACTAGTAGACTATACACTGTGTGTATGGGGTCCCCGAATAGGTGGATTGCGATGAAGAAGCTATTGAGAGATCCCAGGGGTGGGAATTGAAAATTCCCAACTAACATGAAGATAGGTACAAGCCATAATGTTACCCTCCTTATAATGTCTGTGTGAGGATATCGAGTATAGTGAAGGCCGCATATTTCATAGCATTTTTCAAGATAGATAGTACTATTGTTGGGAATCGGGTTCCCGAAAATGTCTTTCTCGTGAGGGCGCGAGGGATCGCAGGGGTGAAGCCTCCCTATTGCCGACTTGCAAACATCATTATTGTAAGAACCATTGTAAGAGGAGGGAGTCTCCCAACGCGAGCGATTGAGGGGGCTGGGCCCAGTTATTGTCAAATTACAGGTAGCATTGTTGCTGGGGTAGGCGAAGGCCAAGCACCGCAAGAGGATGATTGATATATTGAGAAAGAGGTGACACGGCAAGGACATTTTGAAACAAGACTGAGCTATAGTGGCCCTGAAACCAATTTCTACTGGTATTCGTCAGTGAAAATAAGTCATCAACTCAATGTGTTTTGGGATACTTACTCACAGGAAGTGGTGCGCAGAGTGAGTCTTAGATTTTCGTAATACTAGACAAAAACAGTGGACATTTATATCTTATAACAGTTTCTACCACGGTCCCTATATGATTTATGTGTTACTTCTACGGAGTGCTATCGCTGCAATGGCAGTGGTGCACTATACTCGTACTCCAATGCTCGAAATAAGCAATATAGTCTTGGTTGGGCAGAGGGCTGCTACCGCTGTTCCTAGCTACCCAATGACCAGCTATGCAAGATGGTATAATATGTTATCAATGAACTAGACCTGTCAATTGCTCAGGAGAGGTTGAAAGAAGGTATTGTCCCACCATCAATGACCGAATATATTCATATTACCCCTCACACGCAAACACACTCTGAGCGAGAGGATAACGCCTCCGTCACACAAAGCCGGCTGTTGTGTCAGCCTTAAACCTGAAATTACAGCATTTAGTAACCGAATTTACTAACCTTTCAGCCCGAAGGTAGCTCTCTAGCTGTGCCCCTGATGGAACTTTGGAGTGCACGATAAGGGGCTACGCAGCTACACAACAAGCACCAAATAATAGGCAACAAACTTGACACTAGTTGGACATGCCGGCATCTGTGTGCGCGCAATTGGTGTGACAGATGGTTCCAGGAGAATTTAGAATTTAAAAATGAGGGGAAACTGCTGGCAGCGGCACCAGTAGTTCACGATAGTATTCCTCCGCCTCATAATTAAGGTAGAAAGGAAGCCTTGCGCTGTCAGCTGACCCCCACTTTCCAAGGCAGGCCTCAACTTGTTTTTGAACCGTGCCTGAACCAAAAATGATATGATACCATACTTTGTGTTGTTCTCCCAGATCGACATTTCCCAACTATTCTTTTGAAGCTGTGTTGCTATATAGTTGGCTAGGCGAATGAGAAGGTCCCGGGGGCTTGAACACAGACGCAAATAGAACTTGAATCAGCTTGTCGACGAATCCAAGAACTCTCGTTTAAGCATGCTACATTCATAAGCAGCCGCAACAGGACGGCGCCCCTTTCGGTCTCCAGCTAATCAGCACTTTAGGTGAAATTTTTAGGCGAGGAACTGCCGCTGTATTACACATGCTTTCTACAGAAGGACCCTACGCCCCTTGTACTCGCCCATGGTAGAAAAGGACGGAAAAAAAGATCAGCAAGATCATGAGGGGCAGTAAAGAGACAGTTGGCTTGTGTGGAAAAATTTTGGGCTTGGCAGACACCTGAAATCCGGACCGAAGGAGTTGGTATCTTCAACTATCAAGTTGCAGTTCAATCTCTTCATTTCTATAAGCCCCCTAAAAGAACCATTCAAGAAGCCTTGATCCCTTCTTTTTGGTCTCACCTTAGCCTTATACAACCTTAATAAAAATCCATAGATCTAAAATAACAGCCAAATACAGAGTGCAGCTGCCGGAGGTTAATGGTGTCATGTAACACCCCCATTTTTCCATAACCCCTTATCAATCTTCACTCCAAATCCTTGTCTCGCCACTCAAAGTTTTCCGTCCTTTTCTACCATGGGCGAGTAGAAGCACTCTCGAATAAACCTAAGACACCTTGAACATACCGTAAAAACTCGAATAGAAGGAAAATGTGCTAGGACGTTGGAATTTCCCTTCTCAGCTACGCGAGGGGAAAACACCGCAAACTCAGCCCCCGGTTGAGACAAAAGAAAGGGAATATACGAGGCACCTTACGGGGAGAGGCAACTACAACGTCCTAGCACATTTTTCTTCTATTCGAGTTCTTACGGTACTGTGGATAATGTCGCTTCTGTGAGACATATCTCTTTCAACGTTATCCAAATTACCACCATTCCCTTCTGATTCAAAGATTAGCCCTTTTAGCTAAACCCTGTCTGAGACACGGTGCCAGTGAAATGTTAAATCCGGGATTACCAGTAATAGGCAAGAGGAACATGAAAACGGGGGTCGTGATGTCTTCAGGACTTCGTTCCCTTCTACAAATGCCATAAAGTTGCTCGAATACGCACTTTAAGGTATGGTACAATAGCGCGTATCAGACGTTAGGACCCATCACCCACTTGGGTTCTCGGTGCATCAATTTTCTAGGCGCGGAATGATTTTCGCAGGAGCCCGTCCAGGGATCATGAAGTTGGATACCCCACAAAGTCCATTGCATAGATTTCCTAGCTAGCATACCAGTAGGGCAGAAACTGAATCAAGTCCTATTTGGTCGGAGCTACCTCCGGTGGCAAGATTTTCTCTTTTTTGTTTTTTGTCTCTCGACAGGATAGAACAGCTCTTTCTTTTTCTGCTTTTCGCACTATTCACAAAGGAGAGAGCTAACAACTACACCTGGTGAGGAGCCAAACGCTATTTGGTGGGAGTTGCCTCCGCTGGTAGGATTTTCTCTTTTGTTTTTTGTCTCCAAGGGATAGAATAGCTCTTTCTTTTGCTATCATTCGCAACTCCCATAGAGGAGGAGAGAGTTGCAACTACATTGCACTTAGTTGGGTCATTCCAATCTCCATCGTAGATTTAATCCAGCGAATCAATTACCCTTCAGTCTTATTTAAGGGTGTCTTCCATTGAAGTGCCTCTCGCTTATGACACATAATCTCTCTATCAATATTTTTGGGTGATAAGCATCATGATACTCACCCCAATTACGAAAACAATCCCCGTGCACGCTAGATAATCAGCAAAAGCCCATTGCTTAGGCGCCAGTACCGTGACCAAAGAAAGCACTCTTACCTTCAACACAGCCTCTTTAGCCAGCCGAACCCGCGAACTAGCCCGCGGGGCGGGGCTTGGGCCCCCAATGGACCTTTAGCCTAGCTCCATGCTTCTTCTCCCGGGCCAATTCCAGACCATAATCCCCGAGATCAAGTCTCCAATACACCTAAGTTGAAACCACCCGACATTGATGCAGTAGCCCCGAAACTTGGAAACCCTCAGCTTACCGGCAATTTCCCTTAGCAACAGTACTAGTACAGCACACCGACAAGTCTATTCTAGTATGAAGTAGATCACAAAATGTCACTCGGCATTTCGAGAATCAGAGAGGGTAAAAAACCCACGTCCTAGGAGGGAAGCAAAGAGGGTCTCTCTAAAAGCCCACAGGAGCAAATGAGGTTTCCCACTTACTCTATTATGAGAGGCATTCGACCAATAAGAGCTACTTTGCCGAGTCCTAGATATTCACTTAAGTCCTGCCGTATCATAAAATGAGCGCTTGAGGTTCTCCCTCGATATATATATAGTAGAGTTGAGTGATCCAGTAGCAAGGCTTACTAGTCATGTGTTTCTCTGTAATAATAATAATAATAATAATATAGCCTCGTTTATAACTAGAAAATACATCAAGTCATTCTTCTACCACAACCGGCTCCAACAAAAACAACCTCCCATTATCCGCCTCACTAGCACTCCCCTTCCGGCTCCCCCAGTAATCTGTATATTCTGAACTGGCAACACTACACTTCCTAGTAATCTTCTTCTCATGCTCCATTAACTCCCCAAATATCCGCGTCTGCTCCGCCTCGCTCCTTTCGAATATCTTCAATCCCTTGGCCGAGCAGAGGCACATTATCAGTAGCATTAGGCCCTGCGCCGACAATCCTACAAAGGCAATGACTGGCCACTTCATCCGCACCATGTCCGCCAGTACTTGGGGCTGGACCACTTCTATGATGGCTAGCCCTCGACGAGTCAATGAGAAATAGTTTGACCAGCAGAAGCAGCTATTGTAGAACCCTACGAAAGCGGCTAGCATGAAGCCGACTTGCATTATCGCGAGGATCAGGTCCTTCACGATGACCAGGCGCAAGTGGTATTTTCCAGAGAATAATCTACCGGTGAGCTTGGTGAAGAGTGCGCTTAGGAACCAGGTTATGCAGAACAATATTTGTGTCATTGAACGGCAGCCCAAACCATTAGGAGGATGCATCCAACTCAGGAGAGCGGCGGTGAAAGTTGCGATGATTACTGGGGCGCAGGATAAGAGTAGGAGGAACCAATTTGGTCGATTCCAGGAGTGTGTTCGCTTAGTTTCTAGTGCACTTGGGCTGGGAAATTTCAGACTCATGTTATGACGGAAACTGTAGCTTCCGAAGAAGCTGAATGACTTTTCCAATGTTGTAAAGTCCTTGAGTATAAAGCCGTTTGAGAGCGGAAGTCTAACGATCGAGAGGTATGTAATTTCAGCTGGGTCTGTGATCATCCAGTCATCTTTCAACTCATCTTCGATTTCCCTTATCACCCGCCTCCCAGCTCGTGTGCTTGCGAATCCACCAACACTTGCGCTTATCACCACCGCTGGAATAAGCCATGAGTAAAGGAGAGCAAATGCTATAGTGTGGGCTGTGGGATTGGTGGCCCCGGATTCAAGTGTTTTCAGAAATGCACTGACGACACCGACGATATAGCCACCCACCGCTAGCCAGGTTCGAAGAGAATCGTTCACCCGAGAATCAGACAGTTTATGGGCAGCCTCCCTACAAGCAGCTATAAAGTTTATCCTCTTCTCGCCCTCCAGTCTATCAAATAACCTTCTCATTTGAGGATACACGCCAACAGCGCTGTAGTTCCATTCATCGAAGAGCACATTGACGGTAGCAATATCTCGAAGTGCTCTTTTCCGCTCGTTCTCATCGACGTAAAGTTCCCCCTCCCTAATCGGCGGCGGAGAAATGACCCAGCGCGCGTGTATCCTTCGTGAAATCTCAAGTTTGACTAGTAGACTATACACTGTGTGTATGGGGTCCCCGAACAGGTGGATTGCGATGAAGAAGCTATTGAGAGATCCCAGCGGTGGGAATTGAAAATTCCCAACTAACATGAAGATAGGTACAAGCCATAATGCTACCCTCCTGATAATGTCTTCATGAGGATATCGAGCATGCCTAGGGCCGCACATTACATAACATTGACTAAGATATATACGGGTACGATTGTCGGGAATTCTGTTCCCGAAAGGGTCTTTATTGAGATAGCGCGAGGGATCGAGGGGGCCAAGCCCCACTATTGTCGAATTGCAAGCCTTATCGTTGAAAGAGTGGAGTGTTTCGCGGCGCGGGCGCTCGAGAGAGCCATGCCGATCTCTTGTTAGATTCCGGGCAGTTTCCTCGTCGGAGCGGACGAAGGCCAGACAGCACAAGAGGATGATGGATATATTGAGGAAGAGGTAGCACCGGGAGGACATTCCGAGGACTAGGTTATAGTGATCCCGAAACCAATTTCTGCTGCTGTTTGTCAGTGAGATCACATTTCCGACTGGATTTTGGGAGATACTGACTAGCAGTGATGGGTGGAGTAAGCCCTATACCTTGGTGGTGTTGAACGGGATCAATGGGCACTTATATTCTTACAATAGTTTCCACAGTAGGCTCCGCGCCATAATTTTTGTGTTATTGCTGCAAGGTTCTATCATTGGAATGGCAGTGGCTGTGGGTACTGTACAAGCAGAAATACTACAACGAATATGATCTAAGTGTGGGAAGAGGGTATGCAGGGCGGCAGGTCATCAGCGAACTGTACCGTACACGCGTATCTATCAACGATTCAGGAGGGGTGGGGGAAAAGTATTGTTACATTATTAATGATTAAATGCCAGTACTAACTGAAAGTACTCGAGTATAGTCTGTTCTGAGGTTGCGAGATTCTCGGGTCGCGAGAGTGGTTGCATAAAAATAGGGAAATATACGGAAACGTCCATATACCCGATACAAGACTTAGCTTCGAATGGAAAATGTGATCTCAAGACTAAGAGTGAAAGAAAACAGGTCTACAGTACTATGGAGCTCTCGATGAATGCATAGAGCCGATATGTCACCACCGGCGCCAAGACGGGAAAACACTGCCAAGAGTATAAGCGACACCACTCAAGAATCTCGCGACGCCGGAACAGGCCGTATTCACGTAGCACCTACTCGAGTACTTGTACCAGCATATTCCAAGCGATAGGCTGGCGCCTTTGTCACACAAGCCCGCGGTTCCATCAGCCTTTAACCTGGAAATTCTAACATGAAGTACCGGCAATTGAAGCCACCAACCTTTTCAGCCCAGGGTGGCTCTTTTGTGGTCCTCTGATAGGGCTTTAGGGTGATACCAGAAGGGGCTGCGCAGCTGCACAGCAAGGACAAAATAAGAGGCAATACTTGTAAACTTATGATAACACTACCGGTACCGTAGAAGCTCTTGAAATCCGCCATCTCAGGCAGCCCGCTAATCTCCCATGCTCGTATTTATACGAATATATATTGAACCCATGATCAGCGAGTTAGCCCAGAATAGGTTTAGTCTGACAGGTTAATGGAATTGCGAATACCGGTTAGCGAGATCTAAGGCGTCAAGTGGGCCGATCTTTTACTGTGTTAGGGAAATGCTAATCCCCCTCCGGACGTCTTGACTCAGAATCCGGAGCCTAGCGGGCTGCCTGAGAAGGCGGATTTCAGGAGTTTTTACGGTACTTGAGCAGCGGGACATGCCGGGACCCATGTACTAGTACACGCGATCGGTGTGATAGATGGCTCCTAAAAAATTCAGAATTCAAGAACGAGGGGAAACTGCTGGCCCTAAAGCAGCGCTACCCGTGGTTCACGATAGTACCTCTCAGCCTTGGAACCAGGGCGGAAAAGGAAGCCTTGAGCTGTAAGCCTGCTCCTACTTGCTGAGGGAGACCTCAACCTGGTTTTACAGTACCTGATCCGGAAATGATATGATACCATGCTTTGCGCTGCTATTTTAGATCGACATATCCCAACAATTCCTTTGGAGGGTGATTTTCCATAGATCACCCTGCATTAGTTCTTGTTTCGTTCTGTTTCACCAACAGCCTCAGACGGATTCTTGTTACAGACTAGGAGACACCTGTGTCATGTGGAGGAATAGTTTTCTCGTCATTTTCTTCTCTCATAGTTCACATGGGATAAAAGCAGGATCTTTTTCCTATTCTCTTACTTGATCATCAGCCTTTTACTCGTTCGCGTCTTCACTCTTTTATCATTTCTCTATAATCAATTGAAATCACATTCATTCCCTCATCGCAAATCAAGACAAGTGCCACCACTCTCTTCAGATTCCTAGGCAGCCTTTCAGCCAAACCCTGTCTGAGATACAGTACCAGTGCGATGTTATTGTTGGCTTACCAGTAGTAGGCAAGAGGTACATGAAAACTGGGCAGTGACTTTGAATGGGAGGTCGGATACGGCGGGATTTTTTAGCACATTTTTACGAGTCTCTTCATCTAGGAACTTGTTTCTCGCTAGAAGTGTCATAAAGTTGTTCGAATACCAGTACTGCAAGGTATGGTACTGTGCAACAGCGATTATCGAGCATTCGGACTCATCAGGCTCATCAGACATGCATCCCACTCTAGTCCCAGCGCATCAATCATCTTGGCGCAGAATAATATCATGAGCGAGAGGTGCTTTGAAGGAAGATGACTTCAAGTATGGCTGAAGGATAATTGGTTCTCGGCGCTATACTTTTTTAAACTCCCTCCTCCTCTGTGAGAGGTGCGAATACAGTCAAAGAAAGAGCTGTTCTACTCCTTCGAGCAACAAAAAACAAAAAAGAGAAAATATTGCTAGCAGAGGTTACTCCGACTGAATAGCACCTGATTCAGTTTCTGCCCTACGCTTGCTAGGAAATCTATGCAACGACGGACTTTGTGGGTACCCAACTTCATGATCCCTGGACAAGCTCTGGTGATACATAATCCCCCTCTCAATGGTTTTTGGTGACAAGCATACTCACGACAATTACAAACCTTAATCCCATGAATGCTAAGTCGTCGGTAAAGGTCTATTTCTTAGACGCTAGTACCATAATCAAATGAAGCAATCTACAATATAGCCTCTTCAGCGAACCAAACCTGCGAACCAGCCCACGGAGCGGGGCTTGGGCCCCCAGTGGACCTCTAGCCTCAGCCCCAGGGTTCTTCCCCCGGGCTATTTCAGGACCTTTAGTTTTGAGATCAAGTGTCTAATACTCGAGTACACTTAGGCTGAAACCACTCAAAATTGATACGGTACCCCGAAAACTTGGAAAGCCCCGGCTTACCTACAATCACTCTTAGCCAACCGTACAGCGCGCAGACGAGCCTATTTAGTATTAAATAGATCACATAATATCACTCGGCACACTGAGAATGGGAGTTGTTGAAAATCGCAGTCTTGAGGCCGCACCTCAAGGCCACACCGGCTCGCTTACGCACTAGTCTAAGGACGCGCAAGCCATGACAATGTTTCCACCCTTTTCTTTTTGTTTCCCTTCTCCCCTTTCCCGCCCATGTTCTTTACTCCACTTCGCTTCCCCTCTCAATTCTTTCCTATCATCAATCAATCACTATCAATTACGGTTTTCATCTCCGCTCAATACAAGCTATTCTTCTCCACTGCGTAAACCCTCACAGTAAATCATTACCTCCGCATCGAACATTTTCAACAGGAGTGTTGAAATTATTATCATTATCTTTCATTGTCCACAAACAACCACTTTTTCACATGTATTTCTTTCCTATATCATTCCTTCATATTGGATTGCGTCCCTCATGGTGAGATGGCTCTGGTTAGGTCTTGATTATTTGGCGGCTATTTCGATTTCTGCCCAAGGGCGTGAGCATGACTTGGAGTTTTTTTAGTTTTCTCCAGAACTGCCTTGATAGTAACTGCTGAAGCAACTAATATGATCGATGCCGTGCATTGTTTAGAGTCATGTTTCCTCTGTTGAGGCTGTCGGGGTTGATGAAGGAAGGCAGTGAGTTGTGGTTGATCGTGGGGGATGCGGAATGTTGTGGGCAGTTTCTTTTAGTTTGGAGTCGGACTGGTATACAGAGAAGTTCTCATAGACACCTCTTTCATCTGCTGTCGCGGGGGTAGGGAAGGTAATGGGGGCACGCAAGGGGAAAACAGATATATATAGTGATCTATGGGTGGACCAACGTAATTTCCTTATATCCCATATTTCTCCTGGCTCCACCATTAGTTTACTGCGACGTTGGGCGCGAGAACAAAGCTTATAACTATACTTTCCCTACAGGTAACTCCACGTTAGTCAAGTTCTGTTCTATTCCCCTCACTCTACCACTGCACCATTTATTAGTTATGCTCCAATCAGGACCATGGTGACCCTCATTCAATCAGTAGATTCAATCCTGACCCCACAAATCCGAAACCTCCTGCATATGGTCTATCTCCCAACCAATACCTCGCTAAACAGTGACAGTTCTGCCGCCACCTTCAGTGCTCGTATAGAAGGACTTGTTGAATGAGAAAACAGGGGTTTTTGGAGTGGTAAGAACTTGAATGCACCTTACCCTTATTCTCATCCCTTGTAGTGCTGATAGTGCCGAATTTTTCTACATCATGCTACTATGTAAACTAAAAACTAGCTTCGCCCATTTCTAGAAACAGCAATTGAGTGATATCGAAGGCATTTCAGGTCAAGTTAGGATACGAAGGTACCGGTAATTTACAAGTCGATATTGGCTAACCGACATCCAGAGTCATGTGATATCATTGAGCCTCTAGGAGGTTGAATCTGCCAATCACAGGAATGCGCTAATTTTACTTATTGTTGCTTAAGCGCGATGCAGGGAAATTCGGCACTATCAACGCTGCAGGGAATACGATAACTTAGTTCTTTATTAATCAAAGTCGTTAATATTCTCAGGGCAATCCTATTGTGTACAGTACTGTACTAGACACCCTGCGGGGTGTGATTGTGCTAGACTTTTAAGCCGAAGTTCATCTCCGTGGCTATCGGCCATAGCCTATATTATGCTTATATCTGGTATAATGTGTCTGAATATGAAATAGGGCCTTTCCTCCCAGGAGGTGGTTGTACTTGCACAACAGAGGCCGTATTGTGAGATACTGATAGCCGGACAGAGTGCTAAATCGGGTACTTAGGACCGCAAGGTTAGGAAGGTGCTTGCTTATTACTAGGGGAAAAGTTGGCCAGGACCACGTGTCGTTGCCTACGGTAAAGAACTCTCGCTACTCGTGGATCTCATAAGCATGCGGGTACCTTAATATAAAAGTGCACCAAAAGCAAAAGCATTTTCACACCAAGACATTCTAATAGCTTTCAAATTGGGATGCAGCTTCTAGGGCTGTCAGAACCCTAGTCTGTTGGAAATACCGAAAAAACCAGTGGACCCACCAGCTCCTAAACCCCCAGTATCCCCGCAATCAAGGACAGAAGTCTTCAAAAAGGGATAATCTTCTCCACATAAAGGATAACTTAGGCAAGCTAGATCTCATTAATTAGTATTCGTTATTTTATTAACTTTCTCTGTTAAGCGTACTGTAGTGTTCAGGTCACTTGGGACGCTTTGAAATTGCTGACACAAAAAAACATGTACCATGAGCTGGGAGGCTGCATACTGACACAAAAAGCTCTTGGTACAACCTACATAATTTTTCTCATTTTCTTATAATAACTTCATTGATAAATTCTGGAAAAGGTTCTGGCTCTACTGTACATATACTTTATTGGATAGCAAGGAGGCTGTGGGTAATTCTAAGTGCAGTGGTGGTGAGAGTAAGTCAGAGTTGTAGTTGATAGTTCTCTAAGCCATATTCCTAAAGAGCTGATTGCAGGTTGTCAGGAGCAAAACACTAAAATTTAATGTCCGTATACTTCCAAAACAAAAGTAAAATGCTGACCGGTTCCTACTTTTGGGACAACACCCAGCTGACACTGAAAAAACAGTGATTTGGTGGGACAGGACACTTGATGCTGACAGCTGACCGTTCCAAGTAACCTGAACACCACAGAAATTGCGGGGGTGTCGTAATTTGAAACTCTAGTAATTTACTTCTGGCTAAGGAAGGATACTTCCCAAATCTAGTTATTTCCTTTGCCAAATCTCTTGGGCCCAACACTTGATGGACTAGGGGATACAAGTGGAATCACAGGGGCAAGGGGTAAAATAGCGGTACAGTGCAGTGCATCACTTAACTAAAATTTCAGCAGCCATGCTACACTTAAGAAATATAATCCGAGGAGGGTCCCTGTTTTCTCTTGCCCTAGTGAACAGTAAAGAAGGGTAGTTGCTGGTATCCAATTAAATACATCTACCAAAAACAATATTTTAAGGGTTCTAGTTGGGCAATAGATTGCAGGCAGGCTGGTTGTAGTATACTGTAAAGTAAGACTACCGGTATATCATACTAAAACCTAGTGTACTAGTGCTGTACATTTAGAAAGAACAAGTACTTGACCATGAATTACTAAGTGTGAAGCTACTGATACCCATCGGAGATGCCGGAGCGTACAACAAGTACAAGGAAAGCAACGATTAACAAATAAATATGCATATAAAGACTGCTGTTTTGGGAACATGCATACAGCGCGGTCTCTTGTAGAGTAATTTATCATATCTCTAAGATAAGATTAAAAAATAGACCCATGTGGATAAATGCACCTTTCCGTTCGCTGTGTCGGGAGACTTTTAATGCCACTATCTAGCTGAAAGAATGTAGTATTAAATGACTTAAAGTTTAGAACCTGCTCGGGAAACGGGTAAAACTGGGGTCTAAGGACACTCACGAGTTCCTTCTATTTGGATATGAGCATCTAAGAATACGGCTATTGTTATATAACCTAACTAGCTTATAACATAGAAAAGAAACCCTTCCCTCATTTTCAGTTACTTATGTTAAGTGCGAGCAGGCTTAACCTCTGGAGGCAGTCAGGAGCTGAGGGAGAAAGAAACATGGGGAATTGACGCTCTTTCGGATAATTCTTCTCTAATCTCTCCTCCCTCAACTATGTGTCTCAGGGTTCCCTCAATATAATTAATCTATAGCAAAGCAGAGAAAACCTATTCCAACCAACCAATCCCGGGCACTTCCTATACCAGTATACCAGCATTGTTTTTTGATACTAGCAGACACAATTTTTCGCCCAGTGGTCTCTTGTGGTCCTGAGCAATAAGCGATCTCAACACGCTTAGCAGGACGACTACCCAAGAATTTTCTTAGAAAGGAGATTTATTAGCCGAATTTTAAGCAACACAGGTCATCTGCATTACTAGTGACTGACTGCGCCGATGCGAGCTTGTGATCGGACTGTTGCAAGCCCTGCCGTTTGGCTGCTATCTTTCGAATGAATACCCTATAGCTCCCTTTCGTCATAGTAAGCATACAACTAACAAACAATCACAACGCAAAGAACCCTTGAAGAGAGGAAGAGAAATTATCATCCTAGTAGAGAGAAAATGTCGAGCCTAGCAGCGGCACATAGTCGGCGACCTTCGGATTTGGAGATTGATGAGGTATTGCCTTGGAGATTATTCGGGAGGGATATACGGTACTGCTACAATCACCGCCGCCACCGCTGCAAATCCGAGATATCGAACTCCTTTACCCCAACCAGGCTCTTCTCGCTCACAGCAGTACACTTCGCTACTGGGTCCTTCCACAGCATCCTCGTCTGCGAGCCCGGGGCAATATAGCTCTCTGTTGGGCTTCGCTCTCCTCCCCGCCATTGCCGCATCTCCTCCTCCGGCCAAAACTACACCTCCGCCCTCAAGTCCCATCATGAAAGGAAAACCCCCGCAAGAACCACAAGCCCCTCGTCCCCCCCAACGAAAGTGCCCCTCCCTCCTCCCACTGGCCCTCACCCCCGCCGGCCCGCCTCCAAACTACTAGTACGACGTCACAGCGTCAAGTCTAAGCGAGCCACCGCCAATCCGTGAGGGTAAAGGGCGAGAGAGGGGGTCTCGGGCTCGGCGATGAATGTCCGGAGAAACGACCTCGCGAGTATACCATGAAGGGCATTTCGGGAAGAAATATGCCCCCGCAAAGAATGAAAGTGCACCGTTGGAGAATGTTGTAGATAGGTTTGGGAATCGGAAACTGGAGATGAAGTTTGGGATGGCGTGTGACAGAGGGGTGTCTACTGCTTGGTTGTCAAGGTGGGGGCTAGATAGCGGGTTTAGGGCCGTGGATATGGCGTTTCCGGGGTTAGAGGTCAAGAAGCTGTATAGGGGCGGGTTTTCTTTCACATAATACTTTACTAATTATTACTAGGGAGCTAGAAAAGCCTTGAGTATTTCTTTAATGATTTTTGTGATAACTCTCCTGCTTTATTTATTTTGCTATGATTCTATATATCAGATGCCGGAGGACTGACAGGAGAGAAACATCTAAAGCGCTCAATACATTTCATACAATAACTATCGGCATTGCTCGGCCCCACTGTGCTTTAATACGGGCACTGTCCCTGACGGCATGAGAAAGGCTGACGATCTTCTCACGAAGCGTTACTGGATGATTTCCCCTTGATTACGCCAACTTATTTCAAGCTTAATTTTAATAGCTCCTATGGGTTAGGGTGTTTCTCTTTCCCCTATAATTAGTGCGGATTGGCTGGGTCTCAAACCCATCCTCAATTTTCCCACCGGACCCATCCCCTCTTGGCGAAAAACTGGTTCGCACTAATTAATATGGATACCATTAACTTCTTTTCTCCATATGCTGCAAAAGTTAGTGAAAGCCGCTGTCTCTGTCAGCCCAGGATAGATTTAATTTTACCAAGTAACTGTTAACAGAACTCCGTATACCGGTTAATGGGATCCAGAAAGTCCTGAGGGCTCCCAAGCTACCCTTGCCCCTTTCTGTCTCATCTCTTACCTTTATCTCCGAGTGCCTCGGCTCCTTGTGACCTCGATAGATTTTAACCCACTTCAACCCTCTCCATATCCCATTTTCCCTCTCATCTTTTCACCTCCACAACTAAAGTTCCACAAAAATGGCCGGCCCGATCCGGCATCCAATCCCGCTCGACTCGCTAACAGCCTACCTTCGCAAAAATGTCCCGGAAATCAACCTCCCGCTGACTATCCAGCAATTTGGCTACGGTCAGTCGAACCCAACATACCTCCTCACTTCCTCAGGCACGGGAGCGAAATACGTCTTGCGCAAGAAACCTCCCGGCAAACTCCTTAGCAAGACAGCGCACCAGGTAGAGCGTGAATACAAAGTCCTCAAAGCCCTCTCTGAAGCAGCCCAGGACCTTCCTATCCCGAAGGTCTACTGTCTGTGTGAAGATGCGGACGTCGTTGGGAGCGCGTTTTATATCATGGAGTTTTTGGACGGACGGATATTTGAAGACCCAGCGTTGCCGGGGGTAACAGTCGAGGAGAGGACCGCTATGTGGAAGTCGGCTGTCGCGACCTTAGCTAGCTTGCACAAGATTCGGCCGGAGGAGTATGCGGCTTTGAAGAGCTTTGGGAAGCCGAGCGGTTTTTATGGGAGGCAGATTCAGACACTCTCCGCTATTGAGGCGGCGCAGGCTGTGACGAAGGATGTAGCGACCGGGATAGAGGTTGGGAAGATTCCGAGATTTAATGAAGCGGTAAGTTCTCCCCCGCCCTATTGCGCCTATGCTTCTGCGAGAATTGAGGCTGACTGTGATTGAAGGGATAGATGAAGTTTTTCTCTGCCACTCAACCGAGGGATCGATCGACTGTGATCCATGGCGACTATAAGATTGACAATTTGGTATTCCACAAGACCGAGCCGAGAGTCATCGGTATCTTAGATTGGGAGCTGTCTACTATTGGTCATCCTCTTAGTGATGTTTGTACGTTACAATTGTTCAGCCGTTAAGCTCGCACTTGCTAACAGTTTCAAGCAAACCTACTATCACCATATCAACTCGCCTTAGAAGCCGGCGCATCCGTAATGTCTGGCGAAACAAAGGATTTCATTCCCGGCGCAACTCCCGGGCTTCCATCCCGCCAACAGGCTATCGAGTGGTATGGCCAGGCTTCCGGGTGGAATATATTACCTAGTGAGATGTATTGGGGGGATGCGTTTGGCTTTTGCAGAGTATGCTTCTAGTACTTTGTGTGAATGGCTAGTAGAGTATACTAACAAAGCTAGAACTCGGTCATTACTCAAGGTATTACGGCTAGGGTTGCTAGACGTCAGGCTAGTAGCGCAAAGGCGGGAACGTATGCTGAGCGAACGCCGAAGTTGGTGGCTCTTGCTTGGAAGTATGCTTCTAATTACTATCACATCTACGACCTTTAAGTGGCTAACAGCTTTAGCAGACATATCGAGATGAGTGAAAGTGAAAGGAGAAAGGAAGGAAGAGAGGGTAAATTATAGTGACCCGTACATGAACGGTATTAAGTTTGTATGCTTTTGTTTTAGAGATATCAATGATAGGCCTTGCTGCGTAACCTAATAACTGTGGTTCGATTGAGAGATACGACTCTGCTGGCGTGTGTATTCTCCCACAAGCTTTAAGGTTCAACATAACCTAAAATTGTGTCCTATACTTCACCGCTCCATTAATCTGCCCTTCAGCCAATATTCTTATCCCTTATATCACTTAATCAGAGAGGCTATATACATCTCTCCTTGGCCTTGCAACTGCCAATATTTGTTTAAGCGGGGGTGAACCAACCCCAAATTGGGCCCCAATACACAGCGAACAGGTTATCCGCGCACGAGAGGAGCGCATACGAGATATAGTATCAGGAAACCTCATCGGTGCGGGCTATTTGTACCCTTCGCGAAGCCAGACATACCGATATCAGATATCGCTGGGGGCTTCCTACGGTATCCCATGAGGGTATTGAATGGACCAGTCTCCGCCTCTTCTAGAACTAAGGGTATCTAACCGAGGACATGGCTGGCAGTAACTCGAGTAGTGAAACAGTACGACTCTCTCAGGTACTCCCATCCCAGTAAGACCTCCTTTTCGTCGTCGCCCTACTTCTGTTGGAAATCCCCCAAAACTCTCTCCCTCCGCTGCTCAAGTGAGGTTTTCTGAGCCCTCGGGGATCCTCTAAAACTTTCTCCACTAAGGTTCCATCAGCCGGCCGGAGGTGGCGAAAAAAAAAAGCCTTCAGTTCAGTCTACCTCCTCCTAGACCTAACTGGGAGCCTGATATCCAACCTCCCGGCCTCCCAGTCTCGCACCATATGATACTCCATGGGAAGTCCTTGGCCTCCACCTGCCTGTGAGAGGTTTAGTACTATGGTTTGGGACACTTCTCAATTGCTAGCGTTGGACCGTGGTGATGTTCATAGGGGCTTTATTCGTGGGGTGGATAAAGGGCCCGATGGAATTCTAAGTAAATCCTCTACAGAGTTGTTTGCGTTACGGAACAAGAACCGTATCTTTCAAGTCTATAATCCTAGCCTAGCATCTATTGCGCCCACCCTAGGCTCCTCCCCCCTGGTTTCCCGGCCCCGAGACCCGTGCTCCGGGCGGGTTCTCAGGGGGGTTGGTTTTCTTACTACGGACCGCGCGGGTGGTACTTTCCAGATGTACTACGGGATGATTGGCTTACCTCGGGATTGTAATGCTGTTGAGTTGCACGTAGCCTGGATAGGTGGTGGCTCCTGTATATATAGACGAATGAAAGTTAGCGAAACCACAAGGTCCTCACTCTCATCCTCGGCTTGTGGCAACTGACACCCTATATCCGGTTTTGCGAATGAGTGGAGTGGTGACGAGGACTCCGGATGGGTAACCGATCTCCGTGATACACTAGGTGGACGATGGGGTAGGGGCCCTCAATCTTGTTAGAACATCAGTACAAATATTGATAACCCATATTATTTCAATCGATAGGAGAGCTATTTAATAATCTAACAATCAGCGGGAAGCCTCGTTGCAAGGTATAGGGTTGTGGCAAAAAAATTGAATGAATTCTTCATTCCTAATACACATGAAATCGACTATATCCGACGATGCTCGAGCACTTGCCGTGATCGATCAGGGTCCCCCCATTTCATCGATCATTCGATTATAGGACCTCAATCGGATCATGGTCGTGCGTAACCTCCGTGATTTACTCGATTATTCTCGTGTCCATCACAAGTTTGGAAGAGGTTATCTTGCAAGAAAGGTTTGATAAAGCCGTTGTAGGCTTCAATAAGCTCAGCAAGTACACCCAAGCACTGGATGTAGCTTCAACCACAGCCCTGCGACCACATTCCTTGTTGGGACTCCGTTCCACACTCCAGGAAAATCTATGACGTATTCCCATGTAAAAGCTGAAGGATTTTAACGCCATGTCGTCGAGTTACCTTAGCTAAGTTCAGTCACAAGTGCATTCGGGAATACCGTTAGCACGATGGCGAACTGTCAATTTCATATAGGCATACTGTATATACCCGTATTCTGCAACGGCTGAAGCCTTCTCGTCCAAAACAAACTTGAATTTGTTTTCTTATCCGATACACCGGAGTCTACACTACCAGAGTTTTACACTTCTATTTGTCCTATCTTGTGCTCTGGTTCGGAGATTTCTCTTATTACTTCTGAGGCCAGTCAACTGGGTATCGCAATCTTTCCCGATATCACTGGCCCTTCCGACCCCACCCAAATCCGGTCAATCGAATCCAATAAAAGTTGTCCATTTTCCAGCCTGCGGGCGTCACATATCTTTGCGTCATATGATACCATGAAAAATGTTTGATTTACAACCGCTGGTGCACTACACAGCGTACAGTAAGAGCTCGGACAACTATGCCTCGCTCTATGATGTCCAAAATTCCTTCCCCTGGATAGGGGGGTGAAGGCTCTGCGAAAACTGACCCACTCATCCTCAGGTTAAACAAAAGGAAAGGAACCGCCGGAACTTACCAGCAAAGGCAACCCCAACGTGCTAGGACGAGGTTCAATCACCCAAGTTCTTATAGTAATCCAAACCACAAAGCTCTATGGACAGTGAAACAATTCACTTCTATCAAGTTACCTATCGGAAAACAATATCGAGCAAGTTCAATTGTGATACACCGTTCTATACACCCCAATGACACCTTGTCTCCGAAATTGAGCCAGATGGCTCCTCCATTCCCGCGGCGGATCAGCTAGAGCATAATCAAAACTGGAAACTCACATGGACTAACCATCATTAGTAAACACCTTTCTATCCCACAGGTGAATTTCATCGTTAATGCTATAATACCTACATATGTACTCTATTTCCGGATCAGCTTTTTTCTCTAGGGGGTTGCTGGATCATTGCCGGATTTAGTAACAGGACCGATAACTACGCTCAATTCCATATAGAGAAACTACTTTCAATACTATAGTATAAGTGTAGTCGGATTTTCTACTAAAAACGTTTGGACTACTATTTTCTTTATTTTTCCACCCAAACATTATTTCTCGGTAGAAAACAATGTTCAATCGTTAAATAATTCAAAGGCCTACTGTAAAAGCCAGAATAATTGGGAATCTCGAGGACCCTTAGAGTTGCCTCTCCCGGTAAATTGAGGTTTGCTGTATTTCTCGCCCTAATCAAGAGGAAATTCTAGACGTCCTAGCCTAATTCTCAATTGTTTTAGTCCTAAAGGTTTTCGACCAACCAGAGGAGGCAACCACCAGTGCAATCTTGGCAATGCATTACGGTAGTTTCGCTGTTGCTTCATGCTCCAGCCCAGGGTGGCCCGTTGGCGCTGAAAAGGCCGCCTTAGAAACGTTTTCCCCGCTTCACACCACCCATAGTTCCAACATCTTTGGGGAAAAACGGGCACACCTATTCGCATCTGTTCTGCCCTTGTGATCTAGCAAGAAGTCTCCTGGCATACGGATCCATTCCCTGCTAGGGCAGCGTTACTCCCCCGACCTAATGCCAACCATCTATCAATCTTGTGCTAGCTGAGTTCCTAGTAGAAACAAGGCTAATTTGAGGCCGGCAACCCCACTTTCGGCCCGCCGTGCATTAGCTCCATCTACACGACAGGCCCATCTGATCTGCCGGTCCCCAGGTTTTGTGCGACGTTCAAGGATCTGCTGTTTATGAGGTTTAGGAATATTGAGACCGGAGATCTACGAACATTACCACCCTTTTGGGAATTTACTGGGGTAATATCTAGCCTCTACTCATACCGACTTAGCTCAAATTAGCCCCACCTCTCACCAAAAGACTTCCAATTGAGGATCTTGTTGGGTTAAGCACTCTCCTCCTCCTCCTAAATAGAATAGAAATAGGCTAACAGCCAAAGGTAAGAGAGCAATTCTTGCCTTTCCATGAAAGCTCTCTTGTGAGTAAGCCCAAATCCCAAGTAAGGAGAATCTAAGAAGACGCAAGAAGCGTGCTCGAGTAACGAATAAAAGAATAAAGCTCCAACTTAAGTGCTTGACGAGTGAATTCACGGCCAATGAATGCCGCCGCACAACATCGATCACGGCAGAATATAAGCACCCTTACGTCTAATCCCCCACCTTTCCTACGTTCGTAAGAGTAACGTAATATACTGCACTACCCTACCAGTAATACAAGGGTCTTGCCACTAGGGATTTCGTTCAGGCTCCGAGCAGCGATATTCCTCGGAGGTGCGTCATCGCGAGCAGGGAAATTATCAGAAACCTACATTCTGGGTAATGTAGGTAGTAATTTCGAGCATTACGTCGCACCTGTTGCTTGGAAGCGGGGAGAGCCCAGAATTGCGGTATTAATTACCAACAAGGTCAATACTTGGAATATCTTGCGATTGCCTTCAGTAGGGGCATTCAGCTCCAGGGTTGAAAAGCGTTTTATACACACTAAAGTCTTTCGACTCGAAAAACTTGTATAAACATTTTTCAATCACGGGCTGAGTGCCTCTATCGTCCTCAGCAATCATGTTGAGCTGAACATGCAAACAGACTATTTAGAGCCGGCGAACTGACTTTGAGCGATATTAGAAAGTGGGGGAGGCGCGTTTAAAGCTTCTGTGCACATAGCTCGTAGGGCATCATATGACATTCGTAGCTGTGTTTAGGGGAGTCGTGGTGGTGGCAGTCAATGCCCGAAATGGCGAAAAGTGCATGAAAGAGAGTTTGTATAGGTATGGCCAAGTAAGGGGTCGTCCGAAAAATGCCCAATCGGGAGCAATCGTTTTATCACACCGAGGAAAGTGATGGCAAAGAAGAGAACCTCCACAACACCTTCCAAAATCTCCTCTCAATACCTCCCGAAATTCCCCTGGAGTATTTGGTATCCCGCTTCTCAAGAAGATGGATCATTAATTAATTTCTGAGAACGAGCGATTTCCGCAAATATAAAAGGCTATCTTTCCCATAGCTGTAAGCACCTTTTCTTAGCCAACTATCCATTGGGCGAAAGCCTACCACTACATCTACATCCGTCCATTTTCCAATTCTCTAAAACCAGTTTTTTCAAAAACTCCGGTCGCAATGTCTACTAGTACTGTGGCTGTCCGATGGGAGGGAATCGTCCAGAGGCTCTACGACCTAATGAAGGAGAACGACTGGATTCTCAACTTCAACCAAGCCATCGCCGATGCCAAAAGAGCAAACGTCCCAGACCTCGACAACATCGACAATCTAACTGATTACCTCAACGACATCAACGAATTCCTTTTCTGGAAACCAACTGAGAATGAACGCGGCGATAAAGTTTACAACAAAATCTGTCTCTTCTACTGGTTCCTAGAACAGCGCACTACATTAGTCCTCCAATCTGAGGTCCTCCCCAACCAGGCTGACAGGCCGCTAACGATCCTCTCAAACTGGATGGTTGACTATGCAAACTCCCTCGGGGCCTTCTACGACACCGAAGCCTCGATCAATGCCGAGACTATTGAAACATTCTACAATTCTCCCCCGTACAAAATGGATCAATACGAGCGTCCCCCTGGAGACTGGAAGACTTTCAACGAATTCTTTGCCCGCCACGTCAAGGCTGGCCTGCGCCCTCCGGATGACCCCGATAATCCGGAAGTCATCGTCAGTGGTGCGGATTCGGTTTTCGATGGCAAATGGTCTGTAGATGACGAGAACAAGGTCTTCTTTGTGAAGGGTGTGCCCTGGAACATCAAAGACCTCCTGAAAGGCAGCGATTACGCAGACCGATTCAAAGGAGGAACATTCATGCACGCCTTCCTTAATACCACCGACTACCACCGCCAGCATGCACCAGTCCCCGGAACCATCGTCGAGGCAAAGGTGATTCAAGGAGCAACATACCTAGAAGTCGTCCTCGTCACCGACCCAGATTCCGTTAAAGACGGGCTTCAAGAGCCTCGGAATATGTTCGCCATGCGACGTTGCATGACCAAAGGAATGACCGACGCCAACATTATTCGGCATGAGTACAGGGGGATCTCCGGCCACAAGCTGACCAGTGAGCCAGCAAGAGGTCTGAATGCCCCTGATACACCCGGTTACCAATTCCTGCAGGCCCGCGGGTGTATCATTATTGATTCCCCAATCGGGTTGGTCGCTATGCTCCCTGTAGGGATGGCACAAGTTTCATCGGTAAGGCTATCGGTCAACAAGGGGGACCAGGTAAAGAAGGGACAGGAAGTTTCGTATTTCCAGTTTGGAGGGTCGGATTATATACTTGTTTTTGAGAAGGGGAGTGGGGTCGATATCACCGCAAATGAGGGCACCCATTACCTTACTGGGCAGCAGATTGGGACTGGGAAGGTGCCAACCCTGTATTAGAAGTGGGGGGGTTAAAGCGGTCAACCGATGTATGGATTTGAAGGAGCAGGGATTGGACTGTCTTTTTATCACTTACACACAGATTTACGTTCTTTCATGTGTTTCTACTCTGTTTGTGGCTTTGCTGTCTAGTGGGCTACTTGTGTGCTACCCCAAGTACTGTCACGAAATGAATATGACTTCAATGACGACCCCACTCCTCATTTGTAAGCGCGCGAGAAGCTCCCCTACATCAATACTCCCCATCTTTGTGAATCAGCAATATATCCCAAATCAACAGCCTACATCCACCAACCCCGTCAAGCCCAGTACATCTATCCGAAACCACGAGTGACATCCTATGAGCCAGCCGATAGCATTACTCCCCCACCGGACATAACCTCTTCCGCAGTCAAAGTTCCCAAAGGACCACCATTGATAGGCCAATGCCTCCAATTTTCGTTAAAGGATACAAAGTGAGCTCCTAGGAACTGCCAAACCCATAAACTAGGAGTGCATAACCTAGCCCCCGCTTGCCCCTTACCCAAGCAGTTGGGTCAATCTTAGGAAACCTCTATTATCTGTTTAGTGCTTCGTCGATCCTACTAGCCCCCCTGGACTCCCCACTAACCGTATCTACCATCCTCCTCAAGCCCTCCCGCCCCCAGATTCCCCAACCCTCTTCAATTCTCTCTGCAGTTATCTACTTCTGAGTTAGACGATGCGCTCCTTAGAGAGGTTTATCTTGCCCATTCCTGGCTTTCCCGATAACCCCATATGTAGGGTCAAATGTCCGCGCTGGAAACGTCTGTGTCTTTACTTTCACTTTGTGCCATGTCCCAGAAAGTTTCTCAACCCTCTTGGCATAGGAGGAGGAGGATGTCACGCAATTGTCTAATGCCCAAGTCATCCGGAGCATTTCTCACTCTCTCAGGGATAACGCTTGCTGTATCGGGGACCAAGGGAGATGGTCTGAGCCTAAGTGGTTACAACAATGATACAGAAATCACCCTGGTTTACTGGTAAAAGATGCAAAGAGCTGCTGGGGGTGTTGCTAAGATCGGGTAGTGCTAATCCCGACACGGCAAATAAATATTGCCAAATTCCACCCTTGTTAGTTGCCTCGGGAGGGCATGAGAGTGCCGCGAAAGCGCGATTGGGACCGAAGGACTCTATTATCAAGGTAGCATCGGGTGATTATTCAACACATTTGTTCTCTACTAAGCCATCTAAGCTACTTGTTGGAAATCGTGCCTACAATCATTACTGTCCCGGGTGACATCCTGTGATTGGATGAGTCACCCACTTCCGTGCAAGTTATCTCTAATCATTGCTTCCTTTTTTTCTTTCTTTTCTCTCCTTAACTTTTTTCTCTCTTTCAATCAACAGCATAAAGGGCCTGCACGCTTATATCTCTAGTCTCCTAGTCGTGGTACCCATCTCTGCTTCTATCCCCCTCCTAACGGATCCACAGACTTCGACACCTCCGTTCACAACTAAGCACTGCTCTCAGTTCCCCCACGCAAACCCAGGACAGCAATCGGCCTACAGATACTACTCTCTTGCCTAGAAATATTAGCAGCTCTAATAATTTATGATTGGCGGTGGTGGATCAGTATTTTTGCCGCCCTCTTTCGATTCATTGCATCCACTTTGCAAGCTAGCTAGTCATCGCCAATCACTCGGTGAATCCACTGCCGCTTCATCCCAAGCAGGATCCGCATGTTACATCGCGAGTAATATCGCAAGCAGATGTAAGATCACCCAGGATTGGACCCCCGGGAAGTTGGAGAAGTAGAAGTCTAATGTTTTTTTTATGTTTTTCACTAATTCGGTCTTAATGGTTTGTATCAAGATCAGTTGGGGGTTAATACCTTCTCGTAGCCTTCGATTTCAACTCGCGCTGTACTTTATTTGACTACCACCCATTGCCCCACCAGAACTCATACACAGATCCAGAGCACGCAAGACACTCATCGAAGCCAAAGCTTCAAGCTTTACCCATTTGCACGCAATGTCGAAAGTGTGGATGTGGAACTATTTGCTCGGATAGGTCATCTAGTAGGTAGAATACGTAGTTCATGGAAATACTGCGCGTTCCCGACAACGACAACGGAAGGGCAAAAGAGAGTTTCCGATATTAATGGATGTTCTCAAATAGCTCAGCACCCTTTCAGACTTCTATTAATCACCACCAGTTTATCAAGCAATAACAGTACCTTTAGATCAATTATCTCTCTTCACCCCTCCTTGAACAAGGTTTTTTTCCCCACGCTTTCCTCTCTCCCTCCCAGCATGCTTGAAGGTCTTTTTTTATATAGAACTCTTATGTATCTTGCTTTCCTATAAGCGACATTTTAAAGGCTCGGATTAGAAACCTCAACCTTCCAAAGGGAGATGCCACTCTGAGATGCGGATTCTCCCGTCGGCGGGTAACCCGGCTCCGGTACCACCGCACTTGGATCTCTGCTAGATTTTCAATAGCCAAAGGCTATCTAGGACGTCAACATCTGAAGGGATAGCCACGACAAAACGCGTCATTAGAACCGAGTTTCGGAAAGCCCCTAAACCGAATTCCTGAACTGTTATGGCCACAGGAAGTAATAATAATAATAATAATAATAATAATTCACCAACTCTCATAAGAGGCGAGTGCTGGGCTATGGTTAGGGCTAGGGCTCCCCACGATCACCCGGTTGAATTAAGCAAGCATCTACTTTAGGCTCTCTGCCCCAAGAGACCCATTGCGCTGGCGGCAGTAATCCTTGTCTCTCAAGAAATTCTAAAATCATTTGTCCCTGCCCACACTTATTATCTTCCGGAGTTTGAGTATTAGACAGTAATTACAGCAGCTCCGGCCCACCACAAAGGAATATATACTACAGTATACAGTAGAACAGATCTCCCATTCCACCGCTATCTTCAACACCGCGCCACCGCGCCCAGTTCTGTACTACAGGGTCGTATAAGCGCTACTATTATTTACCAACATTCCATTCCCGGACTCCAGCCAACCCAACCGCCTCAAGATGCCACAATCTTCCACTCGCAGTCGCTGAAGCGAGTGACCGACCATGACAACAGAAACAAATTGAAACATAAGAAGGAGCGCCAGATTAACAAACCGCCCTTCGTCCCAAAATTCCCAAGTTATCACATTTTAGCCCCTATTCTCATCCACCCCGCCCCACCCGCGCAAGACACTTTGAATCTATCTGGGCCAACAACCATCCCGAACCAAGTCATATTGAAACCTTCCGTTACACACTGGGCAACCATCAGACCCAAGAGGGCTTCTGCAGGGGCCTAAAGGGGGCGAATCTGGATGATACACCAACCAAGTACCGATGTTTACAGCAGTTGACAGCAATTTAGTCTAAAGTATCTTTACTGGTATTGTTCCAGAAAACCAAGACCTGGCGTTACGGCTGTCTTGACCCGAAATTTTTAAATTAGGATACTAGCAGCCTCTTTTTCTTAGGAAAGCACATTACCATACTATTTCCTCCGCTGAGACCCATTAAATGATAAATTAAGACGTGTCTTATGATCTGCATTTTCATCAAAAGGTCGTACGGGAAGGAAGTTGTCGTTGTCCTGGTTGGAGTCGAAATTGATGTTGCACCTATTTTATCAAATACCGGCAGCCGCTAGCCCACTGCGACACGATTCTTCTGGCTGTGGATCCTGAGCGCATTAATAAGACAAAAATAGGATGAAATTGATTAGAGACTTCGCAAAGGGATTCCCTACAAAGTTGCTTGAGCTGTTTTCGAAGTTTTCTTTTTCTCGAATGCTGATAATTTGGTGTTATGCCCGGATTTTCCCAAGAACTTTAGGTACCGTAGTGAGGTGTAGGTTTTGGTTGACTGGCAGCCATACTTATCTGCATCTACCGTATACCGGTATACGAGTACCGTGTACGAGAACAATATTCAACGGGGAGGGCACAATGAAAAACCGTCGGATGGCCAACAGGATCATTAAAGAGTACACTTTTTTTGTTACCATAGGGCACTCTGACGGACTCACTCTCCTACCTACCAAATGCCCAAATGCTTGAGGGGACGGGAAAAGTATCCGGATGCGCATACAGGAGTTCTGAAAATCTTTACCGTGTAACGCGGTGGCAAAAGCCTACTTATTCTCACCCGAAGCACTCCCTGTTCGTAACCCGATTTTTTGCCGCGCCCTTATCGAAGACCCTACGTACTCGTTCTGTACTAGTACTAGTACCTGTATGAAGGATGCTGGTACCGTGCCGGTACCCTCCTTTTCGAGAATTGCTTATCGGTTGAAAATCGTAGGTGGGGCGAATTGTCTTAGGAGATAGGCGAGGTCGGTTGCAGCGTTTGAGCGATTGGATCAGGTTGGATCGTGGCGGTGGCACGCGGCTGAGGAATGCTGAGGGGAAGATCCGGGGCTGTGATTTTTTTTCCTGTTGATTCCGGATTCTATCAGTGCTCGAGTACTGGCACGATGCTTCTCCTTGACCACAAGTGTCCGAAAGCAGGAGGTGTGCTCGAGTATGACGCCCAGATGCGCACAGATTACCGGCGTTTACCATATCGGTATCCCATTGCTCGCGTAAAAGCCCGTGTACCGGTACTCCACTAGACTCCCAGCGGGAGTTGCGGCATTGACCCACGATAGGCTTAGTTCACCGAAATTGCGAACATCGATTAGTGAGATCCAACGCACTAAGCCTGCTCGAGTTTTGCTGCGAGGAAAGCACTACTGTAATCCTGCTTAGGGGCTTTCGTCTCTGAGGACGGGGATCAGAGGTCTGCTGGAGATAGTGGATTATACTGTAAGAAGAATGGCGGATCAAGTCGCCTGTTGATTGGTTTGAGTTGTACTGTACTAGTACAGTATGAAGAGGATTGGAAGGCTGAGGAGTTTGATGCCGACTCGTTACGCCGAGTTGCAACAATGAAGTCCCTAGAAGCCATATTAGATTCAGGTTACCGCATTCAATTGCGCTTCTGCCGGATGGCTCTGCGCTGTCCTGTACCAGTCTTGACAGATTCAAAAGTGTCCGGATGGGGTCAGTGCTCTTAGTGCCAAGGTGTAAGGACGATTGAAGAAATCAATCATGAAATTGCCAAATTGCCAGATATTATAATCCGGTGCATGGCCGCCAATAGTAGGAATAAATTTCAGTCTTGAGCAACTGTATCTTCTTTCTCTCTTGCTGCTGCTTGCTCTCTGTTTTTATTTTTTCTTCCTATCTAAGACAATTCAATCCCCGAAGCCTTGATGCTTGGCGCCAAGCGGACTGACCCCATCCGAATACTTTTGAATTTGTCAAGTACCGGTACGTGTACATGGTACACGATATACGACGCGTTGAATATAGTACAAACTCAAAGCAGACAACATAAGACATACACTAATTGCGCTTAGCTAGGTCATAGCCTCCCCTTCTCCTAACCTACCATATATAGTACCGGTACTACACTCTCCATGAACTATATTCTCGCACAATAACAAAGATACAACAAAAACCCTTTTCTTCTCTCCCTCCCTCCTCGCACGAAGACACCCAATTCCTTCTCGCGACGAGAACCTGTGTTGTAACCGTATACGGTAGGAAGATCATCCTGATTGGGTCGCCCTCCGTTATCTTGATCAGGGCCGCGTTGGCCAGTTACACTGCAGGCATGCGGGGCAAGGATGGTCCACATGGACGGGAGAGGAACTGAGCCAGTGGGATTCAGGGACTGGCGAGTGAGGCAAAACGGCCTGTATCCAATCAGGCGGGTTGAGATTGAGCTTGCGCGTGGTGTGCAGAGTTATTATTTTATTTGTTTCTTTCACGCGATATCATACCGGTATCTTTGATATCCGGTACTCGAGTACGGTACGCTCGGTGTAGGTGCGTGTGCTTGTGATTGTGCTTGTGCTTCAAGTTGTGCTTGTCGGGTATGAAAGTTTGCTTCCGGTCGGTGGAGGAGTTGGCGTACCGATGCTCGAGCAATTGATGCTCGCGTGTACCAGTAGTGCACGGGTTCGTGAGGGTGAGTGCCAAGAGCATCACCAGCGTGAGCACTGAACCGGCCTACGGCAATGTCCTGTCCACTCGACGACCAAAGTACTGTGTACAAGTACTCACATAATGAGCTATTTATTTTTTTGCTTCTACTTTAGTACAGTGCTCCGCTGTGCTCTCCTCATATCATACCTGGGTTTACACTCACGATACCGTAGTAGTCTTAGGTAGTAAAATATAAGTGCAAGTAAATAAGTAAAGAACGAATACAGTTATGTAGCTCAGGTGGATCGCGACTCACACGAAGGCGTCACCAAGACACGTGCGCTGTTCAACTGGAGACGACTCAAGGAACGAATGCGGAAAGGGGGGAGGGATGAGAAAAACAAACGAAGTGATGCATGCAGTGCACTTGATGTCCATAACAGGGACAAGGTGGGCAAGAGTTTTGATGTCTATGAGCAGTAAGAGAGCTTTTACTTGTACAGTACTCGTACAGTACCGGTACTGTCCTTCTACTCGAGGAAGCTAACGGAGAATATATGAGTTAAACAAAAACAAATACTCGAGGAAGCTAACAAGCTCAGCGACGGCTAGAACTTATCGGGGAGCTTCCTCGCATCTCCTACGGTATGCAATTTTGATCGGAAAGAGCGCAGAAAGTAAGGATGGTGGTGCGATGACGTTACTTCTTCCGCCATCTTGGAGACCTGGGCCAGCCTCACAGCTCGGCATACCGCCTACTGGACAGGTACGGTACTCGTACAAGCACTTGTACTGCACTACCGGCAGTACCCTACTTCTCCAGGAAAGAAAGAGCTGAAAACGGGAAGAGGCATGTTTTGTATTGGGTCCGATACACACGGATTTTGCCACACCAGCACTCTATTTCTCTGATCCATGTTTTCGGGTGCTTTCTCGCCTGGGAAAAGTGCCCGATACAAGCAACTGACTCACTTCCTTATTTTTAGCGAGGAGGAACAAGCTAATTCGGTACCCGTACTCAAGCACAGGCCCAGCGACAACAGCGATGATAGGCAGGAATCTCCACCCATAAAAACATGTTTATTTTCCCCTCAAAGTTCTCTAACTAACCACTCTACCATACTTCACAGGGATATATAGTATTATGATACTATTGTTGTAAGAATCCCCCGCAATTCATTCGTCCAACCAGATACCCAGGAAGCGGAAAGGAAGGATCGGGCTTCTTTTTTCGAGAAAAGGAACTGGGGAAACGAGAGGGGATTGACCAGAGATGTAGGCCAACCTGCTGCGGGGGGTTTGTTCATTATTCCACGTCACTCATTTCTGTCTCACGGCGACCGCCTACTTTACAAACTCTTGAGCCACCGTGCTGTATTTGTGCCATACTGCACAGTTGAGAGCCCACACATACACATACACACAGATACAGTACGATATCGTAAAGAGAGACATACTGGTACTCACGCACACGATGTTGTGCCGGAATCGATACCTAAGGAACAACCCGCAACCATCGACCGGATTTCGTACGGTAGTCTGGCTGCCCTGGCAGAGGCTCGATATCGGCACAACGCAGGACTCGTCAATCATGAATAAAAATGCCAAGAGCTAGTGTTTTACGCCCAGATTCGAGGATTTTGGCACTCTACTTCCGGTTGCTTTGCGAATTGGTGACCACTCGCATGTGCGCCTGGTTCAGTGAATATACTTGATGTTGACGACTGGTTTGTGGTCTTCATCGCAGTAGAGTTGTGTTTTTCCCCCTCCACCAGCTTCCCATTCTTTCCTTCGTCATCCTCATCCTCGCCATCGCTCACCTTCACCCCCCCTTATTCGTGCTCTTATCCTATCCTATCCTATCCCATCCAATTCCTCCCCTCCCTTTGGAATACGGCAGTGTGTGAGTGAGTGTGGAAAGGCAAGTAGTGGAGTGGAGATAATCTCTGGTTTGAGCCATCAGCATTTGTTATTCCAATTGTTTGCTTGCTCCCCTCCCCAAAAAAAAGTATATTTCGGAAAGAACTTCGGACGCAATTCGTGGTGAGGAAGGCAAAAAAAAAAGGAAAAAAAAAAGAGTAATTATAGGAAATACGCTCCCGCTCTCTCGTCCGCTCATTCCTCCCATCCCATCATTTTGTTATGGTCTAAGGCGATTGACGACGCTCGATTGGGGGTTTGTTGCAAAATTGCACTCGTTTTTTGCTTTTTCTCACAACACTTCTCTGGCACGCAAAGGCTGCAAAAGGGCTATTTGGCCTTACCCATCTATATTGGGGCTTCACGATATTAGGTCTCGGTAGGTTGTGGCTACTGCATTGTTTTCCTGTGCCGGAAGAGTTTGACAGTTCTGTGTCGCTTAGCTCTTCAGGCGCGTGGGTGGCATATGATAAAGTTTGATCATTTCAACGGGTTCAAGGATAGCACAAAACTGGCGACGAATTTCTCTAGATAAATCCTGCAGTTTCACCCACCTTCTAGTCAGGCAGCTTGGGTTCACGATCCCTCGTTTTTCTCTTTCATTTTTTTTTCGTCCTTTTACTACCAAACCAGCTTGATAAGCTCGAATTGGTGAGCCGATTAGGTGGATGCTTTCTTTTCGTTCTCGTGGCACGTCTCGTCTCAAGAAGGCGAGACCAGGAGCCGATGATGCGAACGATGGTGTTAGGAACAGTATCGATAATGGGAGCACCATCGGTAGTATTGGGACTAGAGCTAGAAGGTCTATGAGCCTGAAGGAGCGTTTCGGCTTTAGAGCATCACCAAAAATTAAAGGGTCAGAGAGCGAGAGTGGAAGCGCAAGCGGTATAGGGAGAGCAGATTGTGGAGGATCAGGAAACGACAATAGAGATCCCGCGAACAGAGAATTGCTTGTCAGACACTCGGAAGATTATCAGGGTACTAGTAATAACAAGGCGGCGATCAAATCTGCGGGTGTTTATGGTAATACTATGTTGAAGCACTCTTGGGAAGACAACGTTAACAATGCCACGGTGAAACATCCTGAGGATGGCGACAATTTTGAGGGTGGCAACGACAAGAATAAGTACGATCAGGTTTACAAGCGACAGGGAAGTGGGTCGGACTCCGGTAGGGTTGCGGCTGACCCTAATGGTACTGGCCGAGAAGCGAGTGTAGGGAACAAGACTACTACTATTGGTCCGAGCACAAATCAATTGACGGGCACAGCCATTAACTTTAATACTCCTCCCCATCCGCCTCAAAAAATTACGAATTCTTCCTACCAGAGATTTTCTCCTCGACCTCAGCGACCTCCAGGCCCGGGGCAACCCGTGAATGCACAAATACGGAGATTACCACTGAGAGTACCAACGCCCACAGCTGGATCTGCTTTTAGAGCTCCTGCTACTAGCAGCACTTATCTCCCATCTAACCTACGCACATACTCGGCTACCTCTACCGCTTCTTCGTCTGCTACAATGACTCCGGCAATGTATTCTAGACGGAATTTTCCGGTTGAAAATCGACGGATGCAGCATCCTCCTCGTCGGTTCCACCACCCGCAACAACAACCTCCTCCCCAGCAGAGTGCTTACCACCAGTCTCCACAGAGGCCAGGACCCATCAGGTCGGGGGGTGGCTTCCCTCATTCCAATTCGTCCTCATCGTCCGCGAAAACAGGCAATGGCTCATCTTCTCCCACAACCCAATCTCTAGAATCTACCGAGTCTCCGCCCCCGCCAGAGACAAAAGTTCCTAGCACTAAATCCTCCTCGGAAGAATTTACCACCCCAAGCCAGACCCCGAATTTAGAGCAAGCTCGAGCTTCTCCTGGACCACACTACCCCCGAAATCATGGCCCTCCAAATCCACAGATCTCTGTTGAATATCCCCAGCACCTGGCCTATCCATATCCCCTGCAGCAACGCACAATACCCCGTCCCTTGAAATCCGCTCCGTTTTTCCACGAAGGCTTGTACTTTGCTCAGGTATCATACAATACCACACCTGAAGAAGCGATGGTTGGCCCCAAACTATCTCGCGTTCAGTATCCTCCATTCCACCTCACCCATCTGGATTGCATGACCCAGCACAAAGTAATGCACAAGGTTCACAACCTCCACCATAGCGTCCCTTGTATGGCATGCAAGACCATGGGGCATCGCGGCACCACTGGGGCTATCGACAAAAGTGATGATCCTGCAGAGTATCGTTTTGTTTGTGGGTGGTGCGCTATTCGCATTTGTGCAGGGTGTAGGGATGACCTCCGCTTGCAGGATAATCGCTTGGCGGCTTTGCTACGGGTCATCCAGGAGCACGAGGAAAGGGGCGGGCTGGGAGATCCAAATGCACCTTCAGAGTTGAATATTGAAATACCGCTGAGGGCGCCTAAGGTAGAAAATACACAACTGCCGGTAGATTTGCCTGCTTCCACCCCAGCGGCAAATGCTGAGGGGGTGTCGAATTTGTCACATATTGGACCGCCTGGCTTTTCTGGAGGCTCTACCCCAATATCTCGTCCGGGCACCGGCAGTTCTGAGTCCGGAACAGGTGGTGCTCAGAGAAAGTTGACGGAGTTTGAGGAGTATGATGGGGGGCCATGTTGGCCCCCGCCGGCGAGAGGTAGGAAGTGCCTGACTTTAGACCAGAGGGCAGATCTTACAAAGGTCGAAGAATATCCTCGGCAAGGGATATATTCCTACCCACCCATTGAACCATTCGGTGCAAACCCACAGAGGCGGTCACCCCAGCGCCTGCCTGACCCTTCACAATTGAATCAGCGCGGACCGACACCTCAGCCCCATGCTCCGTTCGCCCCTCAGCAGAGGTCTCCCTCGGCGGATTCACCAGAGCCAGGACGGGAGTCGGATGGGGAGCCAGAGGTACCGGTTGAATCGACGGATGGAAGACAGAAGCACCGACAAATACAGCTACCCCACCAGGAGCCGCCATCACGTCAGCCATCGCCACTACTTCAAGTGCCACCCCCGCAAGAGCCCTTACCACCTCGTCGGCCTTCACCGCCCCAACGTGAAGCCACTCCGCGCTCAGCACTAAGAGTTATTGGGCGGCAAGAGGTGCCATCGGCGCTGCCGTCTAAGTCACAGAGGCCTAAGGAATCTCCACCAATTTCTGCGCCAGCGATAAGTATGGTCGATGTCTCGGGCATGCTGAAGGTTGATGAACCGGAGGTTGCTCAATCAAAGGTTATGCAAACTGGTCCAGAAGCTAAACCAACCGGAATTAAGAAGCCAGGGGTCCGCTGGGCGCAGGTTGAGGAATTGGAGGCTAAGTTACCCGAAACCAAGCAACAGCCCACACAAAAGTTAGATCGGCCTCGGGTCGAGGAAAAACAAGAGAGGCGCGCCAAATCTCCGCTACCTAGCCTTGGGCCTCAGCGGGAGAGTACCCCCAGCCTCGATAAATCATCCCGGCCCACTCCATCGCCTCGACCTGGGCCCACCCAAACGACAAAGATGGGAGAAAGGCGAGAAGAAGTTTCACCTGTGGGCCGTAGTGTGCCTCAGCCAGTCAAGAAACTGCCAGAGCCGGAAGTGAAGCCAGACCCGGCCCCTCAGCTGATGCTTAAGCGGGTTGAGCTCGGACCGGCGACAAAGCAGGAGAAATCCGTTCAGCCACCGACTAAACAAGAAAAGGCTTTTCCGGAACTACCAAAACTAGTCAATATGATAGGCGATTTTACAATTTCGAAGCCTGTCACACCTCCTGAAGAGAGACCGGTATACCCTACCAAACCCGAACCAAACATCGATCTTTCGTACTATAACCTCAAGCCGGCTACAACACAGGAGAGGTACAAGCTACCGGATAGTATGCAGTTGCCTGAAATAGATTTTGGAGGCGCATTGGATACGATGGCCATGACGGACGGTATTTTGGGTAGACCTGCGAGAGCCTACGATAAACCGCCGGCGGCACCAACAAGACCAGGGGGAGAGGAGAAGGAAGGAAGTATTTCGGGGAGCATGAAAGATAAAAAGAAGTGGCGACTTCCAGGGTTTGGAAAGAAGAAGGTGGGGAAAAGTTAGTGTTTAAAAGTTTGAATTTGGTAGCGACAAGGTTGGAAGAGAAAAACGTATTGTGGGAGCTGGACGAATGCAGAAGATGAAAAATGGGAAGGCGGGTAGAAGGAATGAGATGGAACGGGGTGGGGGGAGAAAAAAAGTTTGAGTACTTGGAGATTGACCGCTGATGGTCTTTTTTACACTGTTCGCTTTATCCTGCTTTGCCTGCCCTAGCGACTTTTTCTCTCCTTTACTACCACTTACCTACCGACCAGGCATGATACCTAATTATCCTTTTGTAAAATTTCTTTTGCCTCCTCTATCATACTTTGATTTGCATTTTTTTCCACGTTATGTGTTAGGTGCAAGGGCAACAAAACACTTATACTACTCGAACATAGATCATTTCCTTTTGTCAATAGCGCTATCGGGGTTCTTTTGTTTCAGCGGGGTTCTCTCAAAATTTTCAACTTCAATCTTACCTAGTCTTTGTTTCTTTTTTGTTCGGATGAGTCACGATTGGCATAACCTTCTTTTTGTGTTTTTCATTATTGTCATTGGCGGGTTTGGTCGAATGGCGTAGGGGGAGTGGGTACAAATGAGTGGGATTGGAACATGAAATACCAGTAGATCCGTGATGGAATCCTTTTATTCTTTTTATTGGATTTTTATATGCCCTGTAATGGAAGCTTTGGGCGAGGTGAAGGGATAGATAGTACTGTTTCCAAAAAGAGAAGCCGAAATTAATGTTTCTATGAGGTGGCTTGCTTGCAAATATACTTTAGCTGAGGATAGGTGATACGACAAGGTTAATATCTGAAGGTAACAATAGGCTATTCGAAATCTCAAATTTCTTGCTGTGTCCCGAAATGGGTGATCAGTTTTGCTCAATTCTGTTTTTTAAAGTGCCGTTGGACAAATCCTAGCATCATACACTGTGATTCGGTCTCAGACAGGATTTGAACCCTACTTACCCCTCAGAATATCCCTCGCTATTGAAACTTCTATCACACTACCTATTAGGAGCATATTAATTCCGTCTCTCTACTGTAGATCTTGGATGTCCTCGATACGAGCGATAGCCATCACCCCTCCGCCACAAAACGAGAACTCTACTAGAAAGCTGTCGGAAAATCGTTACTGCCAGTCGCACAAAGTATGTGTTAACAGCAGAATTTTCTCTAAAAAGCTTGAAGATAGGAACATCCATATAGGCCAGGGGAAACCCATAGCTAGTTCACAGCTTCGGATTGCATAATAGGCTCTAAAGAGTTGTTCCCGGAAGAAAAACCGCTTGAAGACAGAAGAGAATGGAGAGGGGGGGGTTTAGTTTTAAATTCATAATGTCTTTTCATTCTAGGGGGAGGAATGCTGGGGGTTTTGGGAAGTGCTTGCTGAAGTTTACTGAAGGGCTTCTGTTTGGGTGGTTTCCTCCTATCTGGGACTAAATCCCTTTCCAATTCTTGGTCCTCTCATTCTAGCACGAGCTTCATCAGTTTGGTTTATATTATAGATATAGCTAATACCCATTTTAACCTTTTTAGGTTCTGAATGTTCATCGGACATCAATATGTATATCTGTTAAATGGGAGAGGGAAGAATCAGGAGTTGGAATGGCTTAACGTGTATCCTTGCCCGGTATTATGTTATCTAATAGTTCTTCTGGAAAGATGGAGTAATGATAGATGTACTGCGCTACGAGCACTATACTTGGCGGTGTTGACGAATACTAAGCACGGTGCCTATCTTTATAGAATTTGGTAAGTTACTGGGGGAAGAGCCGGTCTCTATCGGGATCACGAAGGAATATGCTGCAATGCTTCAAGTTTGATGGTATATAGGCTAAGGCGTTCGACTGACTCATGCATAAGGCTTGATGTGCTTGTACAAGTATATGTACCGATCTAGGTGATTCCACCCTGGCACTCTAGGGTGTTCGTTCATCAGAGCGAAGAATTTGTGCCGCGCAGCAGGATAAATTAGGGCTTAAAGGGATGTGGCACTTCTTGCTACTGATACAGTAAGCACAGGTACCGTACAAGTAGAGTGTTGTTGACAAAACCTTGGGCGAAATTGATTGGACAGTTCTGCCATATCCATGAGGTTCCACAAAGACCCCGCTTTTCCTTCGTCCCAGCGATCCCATCGACCGACCAGTTCAATCACCATCCTCCACCAGTTTCTGAACGGCCAAGATGTCTCAATATCGTTTCCATGACAATACCAACTCCTTCAATAATACCAACTCCTTTAATAGAGTGTGGAACAACTATACTGTTGCAGATGACCGATCTCAAATCTTGACCTGGCTATCCCCGCTAGAACCCAGGTCACGGCACCAGAGCATTCGAGAGGGCCGGGTCAAAGATGTAGGGGAATGGGTCTTGCAAACCGAAGAATTTAGAAATTGGTACACTAGTAGTGGGGGGAGTGAGTCCGATAACGCGGTTTTGTTTTGCTATGGAGATCCGGGAGTGGGAAAGACCTTTATTAGGTAACAAGGGCGAACTTCTATGAATGGAAGAGAAAGGGCAAGTGCTGACAACCTGTGATGTTAGCTCATTATTAATAGACAGGTTGTGCGATCAGGCCAGGGGCCAAGAGGTTGCTGTTGCATGTTTTTACTTGACTTTGCGGCCCAAAAGGAGCAGTCATCGACAAGCATGCTGGGCGCTGGGCTCAAACAAGTTGTGAGTGGATTGGAAGAGGTACCAAAGGATATAGCTAGGGCATATGAAGACCAGAAAAAGGTCATTGGTGGACGGGGGCCGGAGCTTGCCGATATTGTGAGGATGCTGCAGGCTACCGCTTCTGAAAGGCCCACGTTCATATGCATCGACTCTCTCGATGAATGTGTGGCGGGGCATCGAGTCAAGCTTCTTGATTCGCTTAGCCAAGTTCTACAAAGATCTCCGGGTACTCGGATGTTCGTGACTGGAAGACCGCACATCCAGGCTGAGGTCGGAAGCCGTCTTTCTAGAAGGGTAGCAACTATACGCATCACTCCCAGGAGCCATGATATCATCAATTATCTCCATAGCAGACTGGACGAAGACACAACGCCAGACGCGATGGACAGTAGTCTGAAGGCAGATATCCTGAAGAAAATATCCCAAGATATTTCTGAAGTGTATGTAGAAACAGCCACACTAGAGAAGCTATTTCAGGTTGTCCATTGACAGGTACACATCTAGGTTCCTGCTAGTCTCGTTGAATGTCGATGCGATCCTGCAAGAAACCACAATCAGTCGCAGACGACAAAAGCTCAACGCAATCACTCACGGCTTAGGATTGGGCGGCGTTTATGGTAAGACAGTGAGTCGGATAAAGCAACAGGGTGAGGAGAAGTCGAGGCTCGGCATGGCCGCTTTGATGTGGATCTCTCACTCGGAGCGGCCCTTGAAGGTTGACGAACTCTGTCACGCCCTAGGAGTCGAAATAGGATTGCCGGATCTCGATGCCAACAATGTCCCTTCAATAGGGACATTGCTAAGCTGTTGTCAAGGACTTGTTGCCGTATACAAGGAGGCTTCCATGGTCCGGCTAATTCACTTTACCCTCCAGGAGTACCTCCGGGCTCATCCTGAGCTTTTTGGTACAGCCCACTCGGCAATGGCAGAAACCTGCTTAAGTTACCTGAATTCACAGCAGATCAAGACTCTTTCGACTAGACCCCGTCCCGACCTCCAAAGCACACCGTTTCTCGAATATTCGTCTGTGTATTGGGGAATGCACGCAAAAAGGGCCCTTTCAGATTGTGCGAGACTCCTTGCGCTAAAGTTATTTGACAACTACAATAACCACATATCCATCCAAATCCTCTTGAAGGCACAGGGATCGTGGGTTTACGGTATTGATTTCGATAATATTTCCCTGTTCAATGGTCTGCACTGCGCATCCATCTTTGGGATTGACGAGATTGTAGTTGATTTGGTAGAATTGGAAGGTTGTGATATCAACCAAGAAGACTGCGTGGGCAATACACCTCTCGTGTGGGCAGCTGGAAATGGGCACGAGGGAGTGGTGAAAATACTACTCGGGCGAAGAGATGTCAACCCCAACGAGCTGGACGGGTACGGCTATACACCACTCTTGCGGGCTATTGGGAATGGGCACGAGGGAGTGGTGAAAATACTGCTCGGGCGAAGCGATGTCAACCCCAACAAACCAAATAATTTGGGCCAAACACCACTCTTGCAGGCTGCCTGGAGTGGGCACGAGGGAATAGTGAAAGCACTGCTCGAGCGAGACGACGTCAACCCCAACGAGCCGGATGGGCACGGCTATACACCACTCCTGCGGGCTATTGGGAATGTGTACGAGGGAGTGGTGGAGATACTGCTTGGACGGGACGAGGTTAATGGCGACAGGCCGGACGAATCAGGCCGAACACCTCTCTAGTGGGCTGCTAAAATGGCCATACAGGAGTGATGGCTTTACTTCAACCTCCAGCGTCTTCCACCCACAGCGCGGCCTCAGCCTGAGGAAGCATCGTCTTCCTTACCGCCTTCGAATACTGTGAAGGTACCCTATGTGGCATTTTCGCAAGGGCCGCAACAACCCATAAACCTGTTCGTCATCGCCCTCCCTCCTCTTATCCTGATTGCCGCCTTACACTTCCCCCCGGAGCAAGCTTGCCACAAAAAACCTAGCTTAAGTTTTCTTGTTTTCTCAGTGGGGGGCAATGATACCCGATTGGAATGCACATATCGATCACATATCATACCTATCCGGCCCTCTATCCGGATTTTTCATATGTAGTAGGTTAGAATTTGTGAGCTTCTGTTTAAAATCTGAAGTACTTGCAGAGGGTTCTTTGAAGCTTTTAATATTTACTTAAGCTTATATACACTAGTAAAGATTGCGCGAGTAAAGAAGTGTAAACCGTAATTCTGATTACCTACTCTAATACCGATTGTTACACGAGGACTACTACTACAATCCTGGGATAATATGTTAAAGACAAATAAAACATAACTAGCATGAGCTAACGATTGTTTAAATCCTGAAGTTTAGCGTCAGAGGGGGCTATTTCTACTATTGAGATAATCTGGTGTGGTTTGAAATATCCACATTTACTTTTATTGTTATTTCTTGGCTCATCCTTTTTTTTTCCTACAATTTTCTGTTTCTTCTTTCTTCTTCTCTGAAGCGTAGATACGGTAGTTGTTTAGGCATAGAGGGAAAAACATACCGTGCAAGTATTTCTGACTCCGGTGAAAAGCGACATAAACACTTGTTGGAAATTAAGTGAGGCGTTAGGGTGATTTGTTTCCGCCGTGGACATGATTTAATGAAGGTCATCCTTTTCCGGAACCATTCCCAAGCGTGAACTTAAAGTTGAGGTTAGAATGCTCTCCGCATACCGGTATTTTGGTCTTGCCCGCCAAGGAAAATCAAACAATAAGGAGTCTTCTAACTATGAAATTAACTCTAGTTCTACAAAGACTTGATGCGGGCCAAGCCTTCCGCACAGCCTTAGAAGCCGGTCCGTGCATGGCGTGCAATTCCTAGGAATAATACTTACCTACGCTAGTATACTTTCTCTAATCCACCCACACTCAACCCAGTCCCCCAAATAGGCTAAGAGGGCTGCCTTTCCGAACAGTGCTTCAACTGATATTTTCATAATCTCTGCTTTGAGTCACAGGTGGAGGCTCAAATACTCTAGATCCCTACTTCGTATGGTAACTAGGTCAGAACGAGTTTTTCAAGTACCCGTATAAGTTATCCGGTATTCTACCCCAATTTGATAAGAGTGATCGAACGGTCCGCGATGCTGAGAAATATCGATTTACCAGCGGGTTGAGATATCTCATCTTCCCCGAGTCTCCCTTTGCCTACTTCAATTTTTTATTTTCTTTCCTCTCGGAGCACCCTATCAATACCTAGGTCGGTCTGTAATGAACCTATATCATCTCCCAAGCCAGGTAGGAAAACTTTGGCTTGCCTGGGACAGTAGTGTTCGAACACCACCTTGCCTCGCCTATTATCTATCACTAATATAGTCCTGTAAAAATGCCGTGAGATACGACCCCGAAAAGCGATATCTCGGGACACTAAAATTTAAGGGCAATGGCGTCTTTTACTACTAGAGTTCATGCCGCAGGAAGTGCTAATAAATCAAGCGGTTCCTCACAATGACCGGATTTTAGATCTCTAATCCGCAGATATTGAAAGAGGATTGAGTAAAAGACTTAAATGTGAGGCATGGATAGTGAATGGGGAGAATTATGCCTAGGACGGTGCTACTGCGGGCTCAAGTTAGGTTCACAAGGTCCTTACCGGCGATGCCGGGCTAGTCATATATTTAAATAAAATAAATCGGGTTGTGGTAACTCCCCCTCTCCCATTTTAGTTGAGATGAAGGGGTTGTTTTTTTTTATATATTGACTAAGCTAACTACTTCTGGTAGGTTCACGGCAAGTCACCGTACTATGTCATATTGAATCTCAGTGCGCTTGGGTATAGTTTGCAAAATTATCATCTGAAGACTGACGCTAGACGAGTGACGATATGTGATGGGTCTACAATATAAAGAATGGAAATAGTAGTGACAACCAAGTCACCCACTCACAGATAATAGCGACTAATTGTAGGAGTTTCTATGAACAGACTAGATCAGAGTTGAGGTTTCGTTGTTTTGGTGGGGGGGTTTTCTTTGCACGTACTACACTAATCTGAGTAGTTGTGTTTATGTTTTGGGGTATAGAATTTTAAAAGTGTCATCGGAGATTCACTCTACAGGCCGACTAACAATATTTGGTTTTGGTGAACTCCTTCACTGCTGGAAAGATGGGGGAGTATATGGTAAAGGCAGCAAGCTACCATGGTACCACACGGTGTTATGCTATACGGCTGCTACACTTGTCAGACTCTGTAGATATCAAAAGAACGGTCCTGGTCTTTTCGCAGCACCTAGTACGGGTCGTGGGAAGAGCTTTTAGGAATGTATTGACACCACAAAGAACTATCCTGTGCTGCCTTAAGCTAGGTGGTAAGTGAATTTTTCTGTGGACTCATTCGTAAGGCTTGATATACTTGTAAATATGCCAAGTTAGCTGATTCCGCCGGAGGTGCTCTAGGGTGTTCGTCCATTGAAGGGCAAGATTTGTGCTCTGCCACATGATAGAACTAAGAGAGGTGTCATTTGCTACCGATACGGCAGGAGCACAACGGGTATTGCAAGGGCAAATTCGGGGAGATTGATTGGGCGGCACTGAGGCATCCACGGGGTCCCACAAAACACCCCGCCTCTCTCTAGTCCCTAACAATTTTAGCAGGCATCTACACCATCACTACTATCTATAATATTGTAGGGAGTGAAAAACAGAAAATCTCTCAACCTTTCAGTAATAATATTGACTCTTTAAACACGGCCATCAACGTGTTGAACAACTGAACCATTCCGGGTGGCCGGTCTCAAGTTTTAACCAAGTTATAGCCCCTAAGTTAGAGCCTAGGCTACGCTATAAGGACGTTCAAGAGCTCCCAGCCGAAAACATAGGAGAATGGCTCTTACAGATCGAGGGGTTTAGAAGCTAGTGTGGTAGTAAAGCTAGTGGGGGAGGTAGGCTAATTGTGGATTTAAAGATTGAACTGGAGTCTATTTTCCTCTCTGTGCCTTAGCTAAAGACTCTGGTCCCTACAGTACGTTGGGATTTGAGGGAGTTTTCGTTTTAAACTGGTCTAAATAAAGGTGTCTAATAGCTTAGCGTACGTTACTGTACTGCAGTATTTTATCGCATTGTGTTGCATCCTAGCCACGTAAACTCACAATTCCAACCTGATCAGTTTAGATCTGGCGAGTGACTGTCAGTGATGCGGGTTAAAAATAACCGAGGAAAAGTTGATGTTACTCGTCCCAAGCAAGAACTACCCGGGCACTGAGGGTATAGTTCCCCCTATGCACATAGATACTCACGGGTGAATTACCATATATTTTCCTAAGCCCTGTTTTGGGATACTTCTTGTCTGAGATGAGTACTAACTTGGAGGCAATAGCCCAGACTGAAGCAGAGTCATGCTGTTCTTGCATTTTTTCTGCAAGCACTACACTAGCCATATCATTGTTCACCTGTGGGGCATAGCATGTCAACAGTGTTGTCAATACGGTAGTTTCTTTCAGAGTTGGTTCATCAGAGCCCTATTCTGCTATCTCAGTTAGTGATGGGAAACTATTCACACTCAACGACTCTTTGAATTACTGCTTATTTTAGCAGCCGAACAGTATTTGGTTTTGGCCAATATACACCTCGGGGGTTGGGATGGGGAATATTGGAATAACTGGATTCTCGAACCATGACTTTCAGGGGCCCGCCATCGCTAAACTGTAATCTCAAGCAACTCTGCAGATTTCACTTAAGCACAGTCGGGAGTGCGATCGCTCCCACACGTAAACAGTGGGATACCTATATTGTCTACGCAATACTACTTTAGCAAGTTGCTATTATAATGAGTGCAAGGGCTGCAGCCCCCCGTCCCGGCACTGGAATGAAGTGGGCAAGGGCTTGACCTTAGTAGGGGAATGTAGAAGAGGGGACAGTGGGCAAACTACTATTACCGGTAGCGCATTTGCATAATAATCCAAAATGCGATGTTGATATCTAATGCCCTAAACCCCTGGCCGGTGTAGAGAGATAGGGGGTGCTCTTTTTTTTTGGTTTTTTTGTCCAACTGAAGCTCATATTGCAGGCTGATCCTAGAGAGTTCACATGAGGTCCATCACGCGCATTTCCTGGAGGGACAGGGGATACATCGCGGTGGCATCGGACAATTATTTCCCATTAGCGAAGCGTTCATAATATTTTCAGCTTTCTCAGTCTAATACTCCGTACTCGGATGACTAAAACATCAAATAGACCGGGTATGAGTGGCTGGAAGTGCTTGTGAAGGGAATTGTGTACAAGGTATATTGAAAGGTTCAATATGGTGCTCGGGCATCTGTATGTGCCTCGGAAGGATTTCCCCTGGGCTCATTAAAAGCTCTATCCATAGACAATGAGTAGATCGTACTGTCTCACGCGATATGCAGGCAGCGTAAGCAGCATCCCGGCAGTACTTTAGGCAGCCAGGGTCTTAAATTCCCCGGACTTGCCAAGCATAACTAAACCCCCATTGTAGATTACCGTAAGTCAAGATCTCCATACCAACAAAGCTAAAACTAACAGGCCAACTAACAGTGCATTCATCACCCCCCTGCCCCTTTGTTTAAGGCACGACGCCCTACCCCTGAGCCCTTCTTGTGTTACGTCCAGAAAGATCTTGCTTACTCGAGTATAAGCATACCCGTAAAGAGATCTGCAAAGTATCTTTCCCCAATCGCCAATAAATTACTAAAGTTTCAAACTGAGACCTTGCCCAACAGATTCTCGGACGTCGCGAGAGGCCAAGGGGTACCTCGCGCCTTTTCTAGCTGAAGAAATACCGGTATGGACGTGAAGGGAAATCATATGATTCGGCTTACCCCAATTAGCCCTCCGCCTTCAAAGTATCTGAACGTGACCGCTCGCTCTAATATAAATTCAAAAATAAATAAAACATAGTCACACTAGACTCTCTTCCGGCAGACACCACAAATTCCTATTTGTCCAATTCTTAACCAAAACGGTCCATACCTGATGATAGGGTCAGCTACAATTTGAATATTTCCCGTGAAAGATGGCGGTCCCGCCAGACCAGCTTGTAAAGCACCTCTCGAGCTCGGATACCTTACTATAATACATCACGATCCAGGGGTAAAGTAAAAGACCCCCGAAAAAAATCGATCTATTTTTTCCTTTCAAGATCACTACGAGTATGCACAGGCAGATATATCTTTTCCATGTAAGGTTGTAGCCCGGATAGTTAAAATAATTATTGCTCTAAACCCTATTGATCTACCAAGCTTCCCCTGCTATCTCCGACAACCGCCTCCGTAGAGCCCTCTACCCATCCCTCGAGTGACATCCAATGATCCTCCCTAGCAACTCCCATCAAACCCATACTCTCACGCGACAAAAGTGACATATAACCCTGCAAATTCGGTGGCGTATTGGGGGCTTATAATCCGTTATGATATCGTACAATATAACGAACAGAGTGGTCAGCAGTAATTTACCAGTAAGTGACAAAACGCTCACCGGTCCGTGACCCGCGCCACGGTCTGGTTGCGAATTTTCTCTCCTTGCTTTTTTTTATTTAGCGTCACGAGAGCGCGACCGCCCGTTGTGCGGGTGAGAGGGGGCGCTCTACTTTCTGTTACTTAATAGGAGGGAAGTCAAAAAAAAAAAAAGGGTTGGTGGACTTGGTAATGACTTGTTGGTGCAAAAAGCATAAGTTGTATGTATTACGTGTATCTAGGAGGAGGAAGGTAAGGGGGGGTGTTTTGTGGTATAATAGTGTGTATAGTAAAACTAACTTTCAAGAGAGGTATAATAGAGTAAGTCAATTACCGCTTTGAAGGGGCTTTGATGGCGTGTGTGCGGGCCGGGTGGCCCTCTCGGCTATGTTTGGTCCTCGGACTATTTCGTGGGGTTTTGATACACTTTGCCGCACCGGGGATTTTTGTCGAGCGCCTTGCATATGGTAGCTCTGTGCCCCCTATTGTATGCACTCCGGGGCTCGTGCTGTGCTTCACTTTATGCTATTTCCGGGAATGGGATTGTACTCGTACAGCTGTTGAATTGCTCGACATGCGATGTCCTGTGCTTGTGTATGTACTCGTAATGTCGAAGCGTTTTTAGAAAAGACTGCTATTGCATACCACCCAAATTGAAGAAAAAGTGCAAAATTTGGGTGGTATGCAATAGCAGTCTTTTCTAAAAACGCTTCGACACTACGAGTACTCGTACCATGCTACAGAGAATGGCATGCATATTGCACGGTTGAGATCAGTAGTGATCCCCGCCCTGTAGAGCACAGCACTTTAGTGCTTTGGTATAACCAGTTCCCTGAAAACATTAACGAGTCGGATGATATCCTCTCTAGGACTAGTGCCCTTCAAGTATGGATATCCCCAGAGCATACCATCCGATTTAATCCTCGGCGAATCGCCATGGTAACTTTATAATGCTCTCCTATCTGGAAACTAGCGTCCCCGTGATTCTTAGGTTGTTGCACGGGGTAAAGCAGCTCCCATTCTGGCCCTATGCAGATGTCTCGATTTCAGCAACTGAGTATACCGGTATGTCAGGGGGGATGTCGGACTAGAGGTGATCAAACACCTACCGAGTGATGTTTTATGCAAAACTCACATGTGAAAGTACTAGTAGAAGGCTAACCCGGGGAATCACACTCCCTGGTTTTAGAATTATTTTTTTGTAAGTTTAAGTAGGAATGTGGTGGAGCTTTTCCATCCTAAGTCTGTCCGGAGCTCTTCCCTTCTTCGCCTGGCTCCAATAGAGAATTCATACGCTACTTTGGTAAGTATGCTCACTTTAAACCTTCGCTACCGATATCACGAGCAACCCAATTTCCTACAACCGGTAAGCCACAACTCTCCTTTGGTTTCAGCAGTCCGGAAGCTAGATATAGTAGAGTAAACTTAAGGGCAAGGAACTTAGGGAAACCAATAGCCGAGTTGGCATTTCCAACTCTAGCCATAACAGAATTCTTAGGAAGACGAAGCGCATATTTCTTGTGCTCGAGCACAATATGAAGATATTCACATGCTGCGGGTCCGCTGTACTGATCTGCGCTCTTGATCTTCCTTAGCAACAAAGAAAAAGCAACAGTGATAACACAAACGCCACCAAGACAATCCCTCCGTGAAACCTCGCAGCTAGCGAACAGGCCCGAACTAGCATCTCCCTCAACCCCCAGCAGGGAGAAAACCAAGCTTTTAGGGACTTCTAATAAGGTGGAGACAATTGGCCCATCATCACCACATCACCATCAATTTCAAGGATTCGGTCGGTTGTAAACTGTCCTAGCCCAGGCCAGTTCACCACCGGCGAGATTTCACGGCATCTCATCTCAATCACAGTACCCGGTTCAAATCCGAATTACCCTTCCCCGTTGAGTCCCACTATTAGTGGTGAGCGTAGCTGAGGTTTTGGCAACAGCCGTGTCCGCGTTCTTTTCCTGGGGAATTGGGAAGTTAGCCGCTCACGTTAATATCACGGAGAGAGCCCAGCCCTGTTTAGGGCCAAAACCAGCCCGACGAGAAGCTCGGTAGAAGTCATCGGCATTGCCGCTCTTCGGTCTGGACCTGGGCCACTCCACGTATTCCAGCTGACAAACGGAGGTGTGGATTGTCGCCGACCGACCCTCAGTAAGATCACCACATTACCAAAGCTCAATTACACTTACTCCTGAGAAGATAACGATTTCGACCAAGAGGAGGAAGCTCTCATAAGGCCATTCTCCATTGATTCATCGGAGGTGGTAGGAGAAGAAGAGGGATTTTTTAATTTTTAAAAAGAAGCACGAACTCTAACTCCTCATAGTAAGTGATTGGGGATTCACCTACGGCGTGTTCGCGGACAATCCACCCATTTCATTTTCGCAGGCAGCTGCACCCGTTAGCTCAAGGGTGGTTGGTCTCTCGGCTACGGCCACTGACTAACTAACTTGCTCAGTCAGCGCAAGCCACATGTAAATCCTCCAAATAAATATTCGCTCACTCTCAAGCCCTTCACAGCGTCACAAAATACAACACTTAACCCTGCGATATCTACTGTAAACATCTCCACTCCTATGAAACAGTCACCTACCGTACCCATCCCATCCTTACAATTCCAATACCAACCACCAGCCAGCCAGCCAAACAATGCCCCCCACTACACAGCCACCGAGTGACCCCTCATGATACTACCCCCACGCTAACCAATACTTCCATCCATCCTTCCATCATCCATCTAATGATCCACCCATCCATCCACCCATCACCAACCCACACTCCATCACACCGCCGCCAAGCCCAATCAATCCCCTCCACTCGCACCTCCCTCCAGCGCAAACCATCCATCCCACAACTTTACACTCACACACACCCCTTCCTTCCTAAATAACTAAAAGTCCCCAATCAATTCACTCTCCCACATTTTCTTTTCTTTTTTCTTTTCTTTTCTTTTTCCAACCTCCAACCCCACATTCAAGCAAACGGGCAAACCAGCAAACAAGCAAACAAGCTTACCTTTTTTTCTTTTCAAACCCCATCTCTTGGAGGAGGAACGAGGAACGAGGTGGAGGTGGTGGGGAGAGGCGAGGCTCTATTTTAAACTACCGGTATGCCCTTAAGCCTACATTTTCGCGTGGTAGCGTATCGTATCGTGACTTTGCTTCTTGCGGAGCTAGGCTAGGCTTAAGTTAGGCTTGGCTACCGATAGGCTAGGCTAGGTAGACCAGGCCAGGCTAGGCTATGATATAATAGATCTTATCAAAGTCATGGCGTTTTTTTGTGGTTAGATATGATGGGTTAATTTACGGCAGTCAGTTTTTTTTCGTCGGGCGAGATTGCCGTGGCTTGGTTGGATGGTTGGTGGTCGGCTCGGTCTTTCCTGGCTTGGCTTGGTCTCGTCTTTGTTTGAATGCTCAAGTGAAGGGAAGGCAAGGGAGGCTCCGGGGATATGACCGCACAGTACCTCAGTTTGCACTGCGCAGTACTGGACTGCACCCTGGCCCTTCCCAGCCCTGCCCTTCCCAGCCCTGCCTAGTCAGCCAGCGAGAGAGCGGTGAGCTGCTATGACACAATACTTGTAAGGAGCTAAGGTAGATAAACTAACTAGCTAACTAAATAGCTCTAAAAACGTTTTTTTTTTGTTCTTTTCTTCTCCCTTCCTTTTTCGTACCTGAGAAAAAGCTAAATTATATCAAACATTGGACTGCTAATCCATCTGATCACTACAGTTTACCCTCCTGGCACCTACCTATGTCACAGCAGTTTATTATACCCACCAGGGACCACGACACAATAAGTAAGTAATCCGAATGCGAAGAGCTCACGAAGGAACACCGCAAAAGAAATCCTTCCTCCCTCGCCCACTCATTCACTCACTCGACCACTCGCAATACGAGTACTAGCAGAGACCATGAATACAGCAAGTGAAAAAGGAAATGATAGAATGTTATTATATTACAATCACGTGTTATCGCATCATTCATTCCACTGTGCGATATGATCCCTTACCGGTATCATAGTCTACATTACATCCCTCAACTCAATTACTTGAACACGCTCCACAATGCGCACCCTGCAAGCGCGATATCATAAATGAGCGATGAAAAGGATAAAGTGAAGGGAGAAGGCAAAAAAAAAAAAAAAAAAAAGTCATCATCGTGCATTTTTAGTTTTCCCAAAAGTAGTCACCCGTTTCGTTGTCTCAAGGATGGAGGGGGTTTTCTTTCTCTCTTTTTTTTCATTTTTTTTTCATTCATTTTTTCACTTTTGCCTTTCTTTTCTTTTCTTTTTCTTTTTTAACCTCTTTCTCTCCGCCTGCCATTCCCTTCTATTCCAGTGCTAACCAGATTGGCATACGCGGCGTGAACATTCATCATCATCATCATCATAAGGCTTAAAATCTAAATAGAGAGTGGGAAGGGAGGAGAGAGAAAATTTTTAGCGCTTTTTTTCTTCCTATTTGAAAAAAGAAATCCAAAATCTGCATTTGATGAATGGGTTAGGCACTTTTGCTGCATGGTATATCGGTATGCGCATCCACATACCTCAAACAAACTCCTATGAACCATTACACAAGATAGGAAAAGCAAAATAGCAAGACACAGGACAGACAGGGTATGGAAGAAGAAAAAGAAAAAAAAAAGGAAAAGGAAACTAACTTTACAATAACTTCCTCACAGCTGTTATCATACTTCGTGTGTAGCGACCTTAGACAACGATAATCAACGTCTGTTTAGTTTGAAAAACATCCGCCGAAAAAAACATACAAAAAAAGTGTAAAAAAATAAGGTAAAAAGCAAAACACAAGATATGATGTTGCAAACGCCAAAATGCGAAGAAGGAAGAAAAAAAAAACTCCCCCAGCCTCAAAAAGGAAAAAACCTCAAAACTTTTAGTTTTCACTCTTATCGGACAACAATTCTGAGGGGCTTGAATTTCCCTCCAACGGCTCTGCATTCACCACAGCTTCCCCTCCTTCCGGAGTTGAAAGCACATTCATCGCAGAAGCCGGACATACATTCTGTACACGCGAAAGCTTCGTGGATCGGTGTGAGGTTATCACAAGTAGCGCATATGAGCTTGCGGGGACTCAACATGGGGAATTCGGAAGCTGAGGTGGATGGCGGTGAAGCAGTGGGTGCTAGCGAAGGGTGAGACGACGATGCAGTCGCAGGAGGAGATAGTGGTGTTTGCTGTTATAAATGTCAGAAAATGTTTAAGCTATATCAACATAACCAGGAAACCCACCGGAGCATGGCTGTATTCGTGATGGTGGGATAGATGGTGGAAAGGCTTCGGGTCAATTGCTACAGCACGGGTGGTTGCAGCTTCGATGAGTTCATCCCAACGAGAAGCATTAGAGGACTGGGTACTTGAATTGTCGGCGATGGTGCCGGACTCTGGATTGCTGGCAGCATAGGATTGACGCTTTCGCCTCAAGGAGGTTGAGTGCTTGCCGGTTCGAAGGGGAGGAAGTTGGGATTGCAAATGGTTGCGGTGGTGGTTGTGGTGGAGCAGTTGATGGCGGTGGGGGTTGTGACGGCCATCGTCGCTATCATCCTCCGTATCCTAATGGTGGAATATTAGCCATCAAGCCCCGAGTGCTAGTGTGTTTAAAACAGATTATTATTAATTCACGATGTCATAGCGCACCAAAGCTATTGCACCGTGCATGAGGTTTACATGTGGAATTGTGAGACCTAGCTTGCAGTCACAACCAATACGAGGCCGGCCAATGAGAAGCATTTAAACCACAATCTCGCTGGGGAAGTAAAAGCACTCCGTCATTGGTCTGCACCCCACGCCTTTGGATAGAAGCAGCACTAGCAGCCCTCGGGAATTGAAGAATGAAAAAAGGCACTCACAATATCGCTGCGTCTTGAAGGCATCTCCTCCTCAAGCTCATCCTCTTCCATAAAATCCTGATCTCCTTCATCATCGTGCTCTTCGTAATCGGATATTACGGCTGGGAATTTTGATTGGAAAGCGACTGGATTTGTGGACAGGGATATTGAAGGAAGGGTTTCTGATTCGTTTGCTGATGATGGAGGCGACATCCCATCAACATACTGCTCATCTTCATGCTTGGAAAGGGCTACAATAGGATTAGTGGGATAATTCAACAGTCAAATTCCGAAAGGAACCAGGGCATCTCGCTACGAAGATGTGTAGATGCAGAGAAGGGGCTTCGAACAGCCTAGTTCTGACTGACCTTTTCCGGTTTTTCTAAATACCGCCATAGCAGATGTAGTTGGCATATGCTGAGGCTTTCTCATATGAAATTGAGCGTTCATAGCACCCGGCGCTAGACCTCTGGATGGTAAATTGACCATCTTTGCAAAAGTTTCGGGGCTTGCTGGAAGCTTCGGAATCCAGTTATCTGGATGTGCCCGCCGAATATGCTCACAAATGGACCGGTAGGCAAAGTTCTGAGAGAAAAAAACGGGTCAGCATAAACACGGCCTGCGTAAATACTCTTCCAGGGTTTGAGATGACTTACACCAACACATTTCTTCCTGCATATTGAACCATCGGCATTGAACAATGGGCACACGACCTCCCCGTGTCCACCATTGCCGACAATTCCGCCTCCAGCGTACATTTTCTTCGCGACCGTGGCCGGATTCTTTGAGTTTAATGGGGATTTAGCCGCAGCTGGCATGTCGTCGATTCACTTGAGTAAGAACTTTGTCGTTACTGTTGAAGAGACGGGACGGCGATCGAGTGATGGAGAAGACACGATGCAATGAGAGAGGGTTCGGACGGTGTCTTGACTCTTGGGTTGCCAGTGGTTGGGGGAAGCGGAGAAAGTGCAAGACAGGATAAAAGAGCACAGAAACAGAAGCCCGGGGGGGGGGGGGAGCAAGGAAAAAGTAAAGAAAAAAATCAAATAAAGGTAAGATGTCGGGATACAAGGAGGAGGAGAGGAGAAACAGGCCGAATTTGGGTGATAGCTTCCTCACCCCCCCAACAGCTAGCTCTTGCGCGGGTCTCGCGTTTGATTGGCCGAAGCTCCGGGGTGAGGAGCTGTGCGTGAGACTTGGCAGAGGTGGGGGGAGGAGGGAGGGAAGAGAGAGAGAAGAGAGAAGCAGAGAGAGGGGGGACAGCCAGATGAGGGGGGGCTGCACTGTACGAGTATTGCACTGTACGTAATCGGTAGTTGCTGTTCTGTGTCCCCGCGGCCGACGACCGTAGTAGTGAAAATTTTTCCTTCCGCCTGGTCCTGAGTCCTGACTCCTTGCAAACAAAGAGCTCGAAAGCTATAACTCTAAAGTTGTTATGATATTCGCGCCTGTGATGTGTAGTCGAATGCTACAAAGAGAGTAAACCGGATACCGCAGTCACATAGAGATTGGACTCAATACGGTACCAGTATAATACAGTACGGTAGCTACCTAAGGGGACCCAAGTGCCAACAAGTCTTCATATGACCGATACCTAGAGCTCTCTTCTGCGGTGTTCATTGCTGCTTCGATAAGCTTCCTGCCTTATTATCATTATTCCCCATAGCCGTACCCATAATTTCCAATTCCTTTTTTTCTTTTCTTTTTTTTTTCTTTTGGCTTGTCGCAGGCGTATGGCACGGGCATCAATATATCATAACGGACGCAGCTTTCCCCGCCTCTTCGCATGGTACAATTCTCGTATCGGCATATTCCCTCCCATTCCCAGCGTCAAGCGTGAAGAGGAGGAGGAAGAGGAGAAGAAATTTTTTTTTTTTTTTTTTCCTTCTCCCTCTTTCCCTTCTTTTTCCGCCGTTGACATGACACGCGCTGGATGCATGTCAAAGCTCCCTGATAAGAAGCTAGCAGGAGCTACGGGCACACACACACACCATCTTTTTCTGCCCACCTCGGGTATGTCAACTTGGGCCTGACGCCATTGTTTACTTACATAGCTCTGAGACCCCACCCCCCCCCCCTTCCCACCACGCGCACGGTGAAAAAAGGCTTCGACATGATCAGCGAAAAAATCAATCGATCTCCACATTCATGTATGATATGCTCTCCTCTTGCTTACCCTACATATAACACATAACAGAGCACGTACTTGTATGATACAGTAGGAGATCTTGACGACAGGTCTTGTCCCCCAGAATGTCCGGGGGTTCGCAGTGTGGAGCATTTACCTGGGTATTATTCTGGTCCGCAGGAAGGGCTCTTTCCTGTTGTTATTTTATTTATTTTTTCTCTCTCACCTCCTTCCTCCCCAGCCCACTGTTTACCGCCGTCTCATCTCCTACACTCTCGCACGTGTCGGGGAAGGTACCCGCATAGAGCTCCTGGACTCGGTAAAGACCCCCCCCCAGCCAGATAGCGGTACTGTAACCTCCTCCCCCAATTTTATCTGCACTTGGACCAATTCCTAATCCAGCCTCTTCACCCTCCCTCTCTCTCTTCCTCTCCCCAGCCCGTCATTCCACAACAGCTTCGCGTAAAGAGAAATCCTCTCGGGCAAAACAACTCCAACTTGGTTAGCCCCCTCTCTCCCCCTCGAAGATCTTGTTTTTCTCAATATTTTTTCTTCTTCTCCCTCCTCTTCTTTTCCCACCAGCCATCTTGCCCGAAATGGTACGTCGTACATTTGCATTAACCGTTGATTTATTTGCTCTCTCACATTCCGGTGCGCGTTGCGCGCGGTGACGGTGGTTTATTTCAATTTTCAAATGTCTCTCCTCACCACCCCCCTTCCCCTTCCTCTCCCCTTCCCCTTCCCCTTCCCCTTCCCCTTCCCCTTCCCTTCTCTCCTCTGCCCGATGCCCATCGGCTATATGGAGTGCATCAAATTTCCAGTATTTTTATATTTTTTCATCGCTTCCGATACCCGATAGAGATGCCGGCATGGCTCCAATCATGCATGCCATATCGGAGCACATCCAAGCAAATCAATCAGCCAAGCAAAATAAAGTAAGCACGCCTGCACGGTCCGAGCAGAACTTAATTCTCGCAACACCAAGACAGCGCCTTTCTTAATTCATAAATTTACTAATCCAAATTGGGTACCCTATGAGACTAGTCCTAAATAGGACCCGCTAGCGCCTTATATTGGTACTTGGGTACGAACGAGCATACGGTAATTCTGTCGGATTCTGCTTTGGTTGGTCGAAATTACGGGTGTGTAACGCGAACCATGCAGCCGAATGCTTTTGTGTTGCAAACGCCCTCCTCTGAGTGGTCGAGAAGCCCCTCAAACCAACCAGAGGAAGCTCGACAGGCCTTACCCTTGATACAATGTTAGCAGGTTTTGGTCTAGCCCCAACAACAACTTTTGTCCTGAGTTCAAAATTACCTACCTCCTACACAAACTTGCTTGCTTCGCCAACCAGAACACAATCTTCTCGAGAAATGAAAGCCTCGGAGTTGTTGTCCCCCGATTGATTTACCCATGTTAGGATCAATACTTGGAAATCGCTGTTGTCGATATCCCGCTATCTCCTGTCGAGGCCTTTTTTTTGGGACCCCGGCTAGCCGTCGCACACCATATCATATGTAATGCAATCTAAAGAAGGATGAAAGACATGTTGTGCGTCGAGTACAGACATGCATACATAGCCGGTACATGGACAGAAGTTCCAATGGGTTTCTCCCAGCAGGACGAGGGGAGACTGAGATCTTGACTCCATATTGGTGCACTGTAGTCAAGAGTTGAAACTGGAAGAGTCAAAAAAAGATCTTTGTACCAACTCCAACTGAACCCTATGTGCCATGCTTTATCATAGTAGCACGGTACCGGTACAACTTGAATGTGGCCCGGGTATGATCTAGCACGACGATCTGACCGCTGTGAGGTAGGTAGGCAGGTAGATAGGCAGATACAGTGAACCAATCCATGTTCAGGAATTTTGTCCGTTGAAACGTTTGGAGTAAAAAAAAAAAGTGAAAGTGAGACGATGCGTTGCCCAAGACATAGACAGTCACAGCCTGTAGTCGAACACCCACAACAACAGATTAGCCTTCATCATCGTGTGATTGCACCACTATCTAGTATCTACCCCATATCGTGAGACGGAAAGCGAGGGGCAAAAAGGGAGGGGGTAAAAAAAATCTCTCTTCAGGGACAATTTTTTTTCCCTCTTCAAATTCTGACATTTCCTATGAGATGGGCTTGAACTAATCGGAGGATCGACTAGCGGGTTTAGGACGATGAAATATTATTATCACAGAATATTAGCTCTAACTTTGTCTTGTTTTGGGATGGTCTCAACATAGCGGTAGGCCCCTGCAGCGCTTGTTTGTTTTCTGGCCTAGTCAGTCAGTTACTAGGAGAATGCAAGGAACTTACCACCATACCAGTACCGGTAGTCAATCGCTTTGCGGCACAAGCGCAATACTGACAATCCTTGGGGGGTTCAGGAGCTCTACCAGTATTGTAAAGTTTCTTGAACACAGGGTAAGGGTTGAACTGGAACAACTCGTAACAGTACAGAAACCTTTTTTTTTTTCCCGGGCGGACGGAATGGGACTGACTGACTATGATACCTGTAAAAAAAAACAAGACTGCCGACCGCCTTAGCCGGTGCGGGAGGGAGGTGCTCCCAATTGTGCGGAATCCCCTTGTTATTATGCATCGATTGTCACTCGTTTTTTCTCATTTCTATCAATCAATCACACCCCCCTCATCAGACTTTGTTCTGGTCGGCTGGCCGGCCGGCCCATGCATGTGTGGCGCCTAGGCACAGAACCATTTTCCCGGTGCTCCATGGGGTATGTGGTCGTAGTGGTGGGGGTACAAAGCGGTCGGTAGATGGATTTTTTTTTTTTCTTGATACTACAACTGGCGGCACTGTCGCACTAACTTGGGGACCCGGTCTACCTACCGTAGTACAGGAATGTCCTCTGAATATTTTAGTCTCGAAAAGAAAGAAAGAAAGAAAAGGAGTCGCTTCAGTAATCTGGGGTTAGTTAGTCATCTGCAGGAGAATAATTTTCTTTTAGCCAGGAGGAGGAGGAGGAGGAGAAACTACGGTCGTACTTACCTGTTGGTTGGCGGGGGGGCCCGGATACCAGGAGTCAGTCAGTCACCGGGCCAGGGTAACAACACAACGTCTTCATGAAGGATCACCCGCCCTTGCATATGCTCTCCAATATTAATATCACTAATCAATTCCTTTTATCGGTTCACTACGAGCAACGGCGCCCGCCGAGAATGGTGACTTGGAACGTTCCACTGCTTGAGCTCGAAGCTCTAGCTCTTAACCTCAAAAAAAAAACAAGTTACTTTATGCTTGATGCCATGATATCTAACCAACCGCTCAACGGACAAGCCACAATCCCAGCCCTTAACCCTAGGCATCAGGATGACCATGTCCATAACGGGTCAAGAGAGCCCCCCAATATTGGGTCCCTCAAACACTGTTGGAAAACGGTAGGTGTATCATGCTTGTAACGGTACGGTAGGGGTGTGTGATGCCCCCGACCTAATACTGTATTCGCTGAAGGAGCTCGAAACGCGGGTTTAAGGGTGGATACGGGGGTTCTTCATAGAACCTAAGATTAGGGTACGAAAAAACCCACAGACTAATCTTGATAATAAGATAGAATGATCTATCCTAGGAGGTACAGTATGATGATAGCCGAAGTTGACACCATATAAAAACCTATGTTGAGATCTCGCTACCATGGACGGGGCTCGGGAGTGATAAATACCAACCATCATCGCAAGTTGCCGTCAAAAGTATGATACTAGACTATGTTTCCTTGGCAAGAGTTGTTAGATTTCTAGATTATCGACTGATCAACTCAACCTCTGCAAAAGCCTTTGCAAAGGTAAACAATTGAATTTTCCAGGGGGGATTCTAACATACTCCCAAGTTAGCCTTAAACAAACGCGAGATGTCTCAGTGGCCGATGAGGTGAGACAAGAAGAATTACTCGTATGATACCCTACTTCCGATGTCATGATAGACAGACTTGATACACACTTTCCCGAATAGCAATGGGGGAGTAAAAGTGCTAAGCAATCATTACTGTAGACTAACCTCCTCCAGGATCCGGTAGAAGCTTGTGCGATGGTTGAGATTCGCAAAGAGAAGGGGAAGCTATCGATAGAAATATGGGAGGGGCGAACCTAGCGAAAAGAAGCATACCTTAGAGATATAGCCAGAGCTGTTTTCAAAGAAATAGGGGTGGGGGTAGAGGGGTTTTTATAAGTTCTAGGGGATGACTGTCTGCCTGTCACCTGCCTCTCGATACATCATCTTAATTGCTAGTTGCGTGATATCTGGAAAAGGGTGGTGACTTCGAGTGATAATACGAGAGTTTGGGGGCAGTGGTCGACAGGGGATTAGTAGGGATTTATAACCCTCATTGAGGCCGTGGTGTAATAGAATCTTGGAAGTTTGGTGTGCTAATTAGGTGTAATATTGGTATCTGTAAAAAAGGAAATTTTGCTAAGAAATACTCGAGATAGAACGCAAGATAAGAGTAGCATCTACTGATCCGCCACTAATGGAAAAAAATAGACCCCCCAATGTACCCCAAAATACCCCACCGCTGGCTAACGTATGGATTCGCTAGCATTTTTTAGGCCCGTCATTATGGCGTAGTTTGCGAGTGCTTGAGCATTTAACATGCCCATCATTCTGGAGTGGTGTGCGAGTGATTGAGCATTTAATATGTCCATCATAACGGGGTCATCGCCCCCCCTCCCAGCATGCCCTCGAATCCACCGGCGCCATAGCCAAATCCCCCGCCGCCAGCGCATTCACCATATCCCTCACCGCAATATGGCTCCCTACCATATTCCTTGCCGCCGTGTCGCTCGCCGCCGTGTTCCTCGCCGCCATATTGCCGTTGCCGTTGCTGGTGTTGCGGTTGCGGTTGTCCCACAGCAGTGGGATCAACAGGAATGTTCGCCGGGTGCTGATACTGCTGTTGATACTGTGGGGCAGGAGTGGCCGAAGGACCAAACCCCTGGATCTGCTGCTGTTGTGGGGGATAGGGAACATTTACCGGCGGGGATGTTAGTAGAGAATTTTGCCAAGCTGTATTCAAACTATGATATTAGAACTTTCTTCATTGCATAATCAGGCATCTCTAGGCAAACGGCTAGCTGACCACCCCTTTATCTTAATTCTCGAATATGGGTGAGAGAGACTCACGATAATTGTAAGGAACCGTTCCTGTCATCGAATTATGAAAGTAAAACTTCTGTTGCGACTGGTCCCAATGTGCAGTCCAACCCGGCGGGACCTGAGGAGGTAGTGGAGCACTCGGATTAGCAATATCCGGTTGCTGCATCGATTGCTATGGAATAGTCTGCGTTGGATACATTTTTGCAAACTGGAATGCCCTATAGGGAAAAGACCACGGAATAGGGGTGATATAAAGGAGAGAGAAAGCGGTATCGGGATATATATGTGGAAGAGAGGAGAAACTATACTAGTAGAGTACCGGTAGAAGGTGGATTTTCAGCCGTAGCCAACAATGCCTCTCTTCCGTGCTCAAGTTGGATAGAGGCATCTGTGCGATTAGTCGACAGAAGCCACTGTTTCTGGCCCAGTCAGTTACAACTTGCTAGGAGGATGCAACGAACTTACCCGTAGAATCTCAAATAATTGAACCTTGTGCTATGTGGTCGAGAATTTCCCACTTTGGGATAGGGGTGAAAAACATGGCAAAAAAAGAACTGCTCAGCCCCTCTGAGAGACAAAAAACAAAAACACAGCGGACCTTACCTTTGGAGGCAACTCCAGCGATATAGCATAAGGTTCAATTATTCGAGATTTTACGGTACTACGGTATGCTGCAGTCAATCGCTTTGCGGGACAGTACTGACAATCCTTTGGGAGCTCAGGAGCTCTACCGCAAAGTGTCTCGAACACAGGGTAAGGGTTGAACCAGAACAACTCGTAGCAGTACAGAACCCTTTGTTTTTCCCGGGCGGATGGAATAGGACTAACTATAAAATAGACTACCGACCGCCTTAGCCGGTGCGGGAGGTGCTCCCAGTTGTGCGGAATTCCTTGTTATTATGCATTGATTGTCACTCGTTTTTTCTCATTCTATCAATCAGACTTGTTCTGGCCGGCCGGCCAGCCGGGCCATCGCATGTGAGGCGCCTAGGCACAGAACCATTTCCCCGATGCTCCATGGGGTATGGGGTGGTGGTGGTGGGGGTACAAAGTGGTCGGTAGATAGATTTTTCTCTTGATACTATAACTGAACTGTCGCACTAACTTACTGTAGGGACCTGGTCTACCTATCATGCCGTAGTATCATACAAGAATGTCCTTTGAATAATTTAGTCTCGAAAAGAAAGAAAGAAAAGGCGTCGCTTCAGTAATCTGGGGTTAGTTAGTCATCTGCAGGAGAATAATTGTCTTTCGGTGAGGAGGAGGAGGAAGAGAAACTACGGTCGTAATTACCTGTTGGTTGGCGGGGGGGCCCAGATACCAGGAGTCAGTCAGTCACCGGGCCAGGGTAACAACACAACGTCTTCATGAAGGATCACCCGCCCTTGCATATGCTCTCGAATATTAATATCACTAATCAATTAAATTTTGTATCTCAACTCACTTCTTTTATCGGTTCACTACGAGCAACGGCGCCCATCGGGAATGGTGACTTAGAACGTTCCATTGCTTGAGCTCGAAGCTTTAGCTCTTGGCCTCAAAAACACAAGCTATTTTCTACTGGATGCCACGATATCTAACCAACCGCTCCACGGACAAGCCACAATCCCAGCCCTTAACCCTAGGCGTCAGGATAACCATGTACATAACGGGTCAAGAAAGCCCGCCAATATTGCATTCCTCAAATACTATTGGAAAAGTGTAGGCGTATCATACTTGTAACGGTACGGTACGGGGTGAGTGATACTCTTGACCTGGTGCTGTATTTTCTGAAAGAGCTCAAAACACGAGCTTAAGGGTGAACGCGGGGATTCCCCATAGAGCCTAAGGTTAGAGCACGGAAAACCCCACGGACTAATCCTGACAATAAGATAGAATGATCTATCCTAGGAGGTATGATATGATATGATAGCAGAAGTTGACAGTTATAAAAACCTACGTTGAGATCTCGCTACCATAGACGGGGCTTGGGAGTGATAAATGCCAGCCATCATGGCAAGTTGCCGTCAAAAATACTAGACTATGTTACCTTGGCAAGAGTTGTCAGATTTCCAGATTACCGACTGACCAACTCAACCTCTGCAAAAGCCTTTGCAGGGGTGAGCAATTGGATTTTCTAGGGAGGATTCTAACATACTCCAAAGTTAGCCTTAAACAAACGCGAGATGTGCCAGCGGCCAATGAGGCAAGAAGAGTTACTCGTATGATACCTTACTTCTCGCGTCATGATAGACAGACTTGATACACACTTTCCCGAATAGTAACGGGGGAGTAGGGGTGCCGAGCAATCATTACCCTGGGCTGACCTCCCTCTGGATACGGCAAAAGTTCGTGCGGTGGTTGAGATTTCGCAAAGAGCAGGGGAAGCTAGCGATAGAAGTATGGGAGGGGCGAACCTAGCGAAAAGAAGTATACCTTAGAGATATAGCCAGAGTTGTTTTCAAAGAAATAGGGGTGGTGGTAGTGGGGTTTTTATAAATTCTAGAGGATGACTGTCTGCCTGTCACCTGCCCCTCGATACATCATCTTTGTTGCTAGTTGCGTGATATCTAGAAAAGGGTGCTGACTTCGAGTGATAATCTATGAGTTTAGGGGCAGTGGTCGACAGGGGATTCGTAGGGAGTGGGGGTCTATAACCCTCATAGAGGCCGTGGTATAATAGAATCTTGGAAGTTTGGTGTGCTAATTAAGTGTAATATTGGTATTTGTGAAGGAAATATTGCTAAGATACACTCGAGATAGAACGCAAGACAAGAAATAACATCTACCGATCCGCCACTAGTGGAAAAAACAGGCCCCCAATTTACCAACCGGTCGCGCCATGTCATGATCCAAAATACCCCACCGCTGGCTAACGTATGGATTCGCTAGCATTTTTTAGGCCCGTCATTATAGCGTAGTCTGCGAGCGCTTGAGCATTTAACATGTTCGTCATTCTAGTGTGGTGTGCGAGTGATTGAGCATTTAATATGTCCATCATAACGAGCTCTGCATATATTAGTTCAGCATTTAATATGGCGGTCATATGGGGGTCGTATATGTATGAGCTACCATTTGATATACTCGTCATAGCGGGGTCGTCGCCCCCCCCTCCCAGCATGCCCCCGGGTCCACCGCCGCCATAGTCAAATCCCCCGCCGCCAGCGCATTCACCATATCCCTCACCGCAATATGGCTCCCTACCATATTCCTTGCCACCATATCCCTCGCCGCCATATTCTTCGCCGCCATATTGCCGTTGCGGCTCCTGGTGTTGCGGCTGCGGTTGTCCCACAGCAGTGGGATCAACAGGAATGTTCGCCAGGTGGTGATACTGCTGTTGATACTGTGGGGCAGGAGTGGCCGAAGGATCAAACCCCTGGATCTGCTGCTGTTGTGGGGGATAGGGAACATTTCCCGGTGGGGATGTTGGTAGAGAATTTTGCCAAGCTTATTCAAACTATGATATTAGAACATTCCCCACCGCACAACCAGACATCTCTAGGTAAACAGCTAGCTGACCACCCCTTTATCTTAATTCTCGAATATGGGTGAGAGAGACTCACGATAATCCCAGGTAACTGTTCCTGTCATCGAGTTATGAAAGTAAAACTTCTGTTGCGACTGATCCCAATGTGTAACCTAGCCCGGCGGGACTTGAGGAGGTAGCGGAGCACTCAGATTAGCAATGGCTGATTGCTGCATCGATTGCTGGGGAATAGTCTGCGTTGGATACATTTTTGCAAACTGGAATGCCCTATAGGAAAGGACCACGGAATAGGGGTGATAGAAAGGAGAGAGAAAGCGGTATCGAGATATATGTGGAAGAGAGGAGAAGCTATACTAGTATAGTACCGGTAGAAGGTTGATTTCCAGCCGTAGCCAACAATGCCTCTCTTCCGTGCTCAAGTTGGATAGAGGCGTCTGTTCGATTGGTCGACAGAAGCCACTGTTTCTGGCCTAGTCAGTTGCTAGAAGAATGCAAGGAACTTACCCATAGAATCTCAAATAATTGAACCTTGTGCTATGAATTTCCTACTTTGGGATAGGGGTGAAAAACACGGCAAAAAAAGAGCTGCTCAGCCCCTCTGAGAGACATAAAAAACAAAAACACAGCGGACCTTACCTGTGGAGGCAACTCCAGCGATATAGCATAAGGTTCAATTATTCGAGATTTTACGGTACTACGGTGTGCTGCAGTCAATCGCTTTGCGGGACAGTACTGACAATCCTTTGGGAGCTCAGGAGCTCTACTGCAAAGTGTCTCGAACACAAGCAGGGTAAGGGTTGAACTAGAACAACTCGTAACTCACAGAAACCTTTTTCCCAGGGGGACGGAATGGGACTGACTATGGCACCTGTAAAAAAGACTGCCGACCGGCCCCCTTAGCCGGTGTAGAGGTTGTGGGAGGTTCTTTCTCCTAGTTGTGCGGAATCCCTTGTAACAATTGCATTTTTCTAGAAGAATCCTAGCATATTATTAAGTTAACCTTGAGCAAACGAGAGATGTGCCAGTGGCCGGTGAGGCAAGGAGAGTTACTCGTATGATACTTTGCTACCCGTGTCATCTTAGTATGATAGACGGGCTTGATACACACCTTCCCGAATAGCAACGCGGGGGTAAAAGTGGCAAGCAATCACTACCGTGGACTAACTTCTCCCGGGATCCCGTAGAAGCTCGTGCGATGGTTGAGATTCGCAAAGAGAAGGAGAAGCTAGCGATAGAAGTATGGGAGGAGGGGCCAACCTAGCGAAAAGAAGCATCCCTTGGAGATATAGCTAAGGTTGTTTTCACAGAAATAGGGATGGGGGTGGAGGGGTTTTTTATAAATTCTAGGGATGACTGTCTGCCTGTCACCTGCCTCTCGATACATCATCGTTGTGAGTTGCGTGATGGCTGGAACAGGGGTGCTGACTTCGAGTGATAACCAGTGAGCTTGGGGCCAACGGTCGATAGGGGATTCGTAGGGAGTGAGGGTTATAGAGGCCGCGGTGTGATAGAACCTTGGAAGTTTGGTGGGCTAATTAAGTGTAATGTTGGTATCAGTAAAAAAGAAAATATTGCTAAGAAATACTCGAGATAGAACGCAAGATAAGAAATAACATCTGCTGATCGGCCACTGGTGGAAAAAATAGGCCCCCAAGATACCAACCAGTTACACCATGTCATGACCCAAAATACCCCACCGCTGGCTAACGTATGAATTCGCCAGCATTTTTTAGGCCCGTTATTCTGGCGTGGTCTGCGAGTGCTTGAGCATTTAACATGCCCCCCATAACGAGCTCGAGTTCGGCATATATTAGTTCAGCATTTAATATGGAGGCCATATGGGGGTCGTATATGTATGAGCTACTATTTGATATGCCCGTCATAGCGGGGCGGTCGCCCCCCTCCCTGCATGCCCCCGAATCCACCGCCGCCATAGTCAAATCCCTCGCCGCCCACGCATTCACCATATCTCTCCCCATAATATTCCTCCCCGCCATATTCCTTGCTATCATATCCCTCGCCTCAGTATTCCTCGCCGCCATATTGCCGTTGCCGTTGCTGGTGTTGCTGTCGCGGTTGTCCCACAGCAGTGGGATCAACAGGAATATTCGCCGGGTGCTGACACTGCTATTGATATTGTGGGGCAGGAGTGGCCGAAGGATCGAACCCCCAGATCTGCTGTTGTTGTGGGGGATAGGGAACATTTCCCGGCGGAGATGTCAGTAGAGAATTTTGCCAAGCTGCATTCAAACTATTAGAACATTCTTCATTGTATGGCTAGACACTTCTAAGCAAGCAGCTAGCTGACCGCCCCTTTATCTTAATTCTCGAATATGGGTGAGAGAGACTCACGATAATCCCAGGTAACCGTTCCTGTCATCGAATTATGAAAGTAAAACTTCTGTTGTGACTGATCCCAATGTGCAGCCCAGCCGGGTGGGACCTGAGGAGGTAGCGGAGCGCTCAGATTAGCAATCCCCGGTTGCTGCATCGATTGCTGGGGAATGGTCTGCGCTTGATACATTTTTGCAAGCCGGAATGCCCTATAGGAAAAAAATCACGGAATAGGGGTGATAGAAAGGAGGGAGAAAACAGCATCGAGATATAAGTGGAAGAGAGGAGAAACTATACCAGTAGAGTACTCGTAAAGGGTCGATTTTCAGCCGTAGCCAACAATGCCTCTCTTCCGTGCTCAAGTTGGACAGAGGCGTCTGTGAGATTAGTCGACAGAAGCCACTGTTTCTGGCCCAGTTAGTTGCAACTTGCTAGGAAAATGCGGGGAACTTACCCGTAGAATCTCAAATAATTGAACCTTGTGCTATGTGGTCGAGAATTTCCCACTTTGGGATAGGGGTGAAAAACACGGCAAAAAAAAGAGCTGCTCAGCCCCTCTGAGACATAAAAAAACAAAAAACAGCGGACCTTACTCGAGGAGGCAACTCCAACGACATAGTACAAGGTTCAATTATTCGAGATTTTACGGTACTATTCTGCAGTTAATCGCTTTGCGGGACAGTACTGACAATCCTTTGGGAGCTCAGGAGCTCTATCCTAAAGTATCTCGAACACAGGGTAAGGGTTGAACTGTAATAACTCGTAACAGTACTCGTACAGAGCCCTTTTTTTTCCCGGGCGGACGGAATGGGACTGACTGTAAAAAAAACTGCCGACCGCCTTAGCCGGTGCGGGAGGTGCTCCCAGTTGTGCGGAATTCCTTGTTATTATACATCGATTGTCACTCGTTTTTTTCTCATTCTATCAATCACATCCCTTCATCGACTTTGTTCTAGCTGGCCGGCTAGCTGGGCTATGCATGTGAGGCCCTAAGGCACAACTATTTTCCCGGTGCTCCATGGGGTATGTGGTGGTGGTGGTGGTGGGGGTACAAAGCGGTCGGTAGGTGGATTTTTTTCTTGATACTACAGTATACTGGTAACTGATCGCACATCCTCCGTCACTCCTACAACCCCAGCGATTGAAATCTCACCTCCTTGTGACGTGTCATATCTTTCCAGTGGGTGACTCAGGATCCTTGATTCCTATCTCACGATGGCTTCAAGTCTTCTTCTTCATTAAGATGATTTAGAAATCCATCTCTTAAAGGCAAGTGATGAATGCTTTTATCTGATATTAATCATTCTTTATCTAGGGGTATTCGTTTACGAACGTTTCACGACTTTATTGTCACCTTTGAGTTCGGTTACAGGGCCTATTTTACTTCGGTATTTCTGGCAGGCGTGTAGGACGCGGGTGAGGGGGTGGCTTAGCCTTGTGGCTTGAGTCGGTGGCGCAGTAGTTGTGGCGCATAGGGAGGTATGTGGCTTGGTTTTGGGGAGTGGCGTGTGTGTAACGGAATCTACTATTATCTCTGCTACTCACTATACTGACGTTGGAAATTGTCTATTTAGGATTCCCTAAGTAACGCATATTCCTTCCTTGTACCTTCCTTATTGTTATAGTTTCCTATTGGGTAGTACCTTCCTTTACTCGCTTATTTGCACCCTTTGATGTTGTACCCAATTAGGATACCCTATGCTTTCCTACTATGTATTACTGGATTAGTACATCAGTAGCGATCCCTTGTTTGTTTGATTTCATTACTTGTTTTGTTAGTTATATCCTGTCGCTTCTATGACCTTGTTTAGGACTTAGATGTTTCGCTACTCATGTAGCTTTGTATTTTGATATTCGCTCTTTGGACAGGATATTTGGTTTTTACTTTATTTGTATTTAAAGAGCTCGAGATCCCCTAAGGATTCGAACTCTCAAGCCTCACAGGAACGCTCTTCTTTAATATACTACAAGTTGAACGGTCACTCTATTAGTCTCTCATCTTTCTTATATCTCTTACAGAGATTCCACTCGACGCTTCCCCTCCTGTCCTTCAGTATCGCCGGATCTCCCTCTGGGAATCTCGCGATACCTAGGAGCAGGTTACAGTGTGGGTGTGGCTTGGCTAGGTTGCACCCGAGGGGGGCGTGCCCGTGCGCCAGGATTGATGGTTTAGGAGTTGAGTTTGGGTTGGGAAGTTTTGTTTTGAGACGGTTGGGGAGTGTTTTGGGTTGGGAGTGGGTTTGGTTAAGGGTTTGATGTTGCGGTTAGGGGAGAGGGGTGGAAATGGCGGTCGGGGATGGGAGGTGTCACCCATTGCAAGTGGCACACCTCATTCTCGATGCGCCGGAGTTTGGTTGAGGGAGGTCTGTGGCTAGTTGCCAGGGGTGTGCGGACGAACCCTGTTCTCATGGGTGTTTCCGGGGGACCAGACGGCCGGCGCTAAAGTCCGGTAGGGGGAGGAGGCTGCTCGCTGAGACCATGGGCCGGAGAATAGTTTGGTTTGGGAGTTTTATGGGTTTATGGTTGTGGGTTTGGATGAGGAGTTTTACTTTCGTTGGCGGTTAGACTGGGCTTGCGTGGAACTATCGGGGATGCCCATACCGGGGAGGTCTATCTAACTGCGCCGCTAGAATGGCAGGGGGCTGGATCCGGGTGTTGGTTAGAACTTCGACCGTGTGGGTCTGGTTGGTTTTGGTGTAATACCGTAGACATCCAAGATGGATACAGAAAATGGTTTAGTTTTGTAGTTAGTCGATTCTTTAGACTAGTTACGAATAAAAAGTTTACAAAAAAAAAAAAAAAAAAAAAAAAAAAAACTGATCGCACTGTCGCACTAACTTACTGTAGGGACTTGGCCTACTTATCATACCGTAGTACAAGAATGTCCTTTGAATACTTTAGTCTCGAAAAGAAAGAAAGAAAAGGCGTCGCTTCAGTGATCTAGGGTTAGTTAGTCATCTATAGGAGAATAATTTTCTTTTAGTGAGGAGGAGAAACTATGGTCGTACTTAACTTACTTGTTAGTTGGCGGGGCCCAGATACCAGAAGTCAGTCAGTCACTGGGCCAGGGTAACAGCGACGTCTTCGTACTTGTAAAGGATCACCCGCCCTTGCATATGCTCTCCAATATTATTATCACTAATCAATTAAATTTTGTATCTCAACTCACTTCTTTTATCGGTTCACTATGAGAAATGGCGCCCACCGGGAAGGGTTACTTGGAACGTTCATTGCTTGAGCTCGAAGCTCTAGATCTTAACCTCAAAGAAAACAAGCTACTTCCTGTTTGGTGCCATGATATCTAACCAACCGCTCCCCCGGTCAGCCACAATCCCAGCCCTTAACCCTAGGCATCAGGATAACCATGTCTATAACGGGTCAAGAGAGCCCGCCAATATTGCGTTCTTCAAACACTGTTAGAAGGCGGTAGGCATATCATACTTGTAACGGTACGGTACGGGGTGGGTGATACCCCCGACCTAATACTATATTCTCTAAAGGTGCTCGAAACGCGGGTTTAAGGGTGGATACGGGGTTCCCTGTAGAGCCTAAGATTAGGACACGAAAAAAACCCACGGGCTAATCTTGATAATAAGATGAGACGATCTATCCTAGGCGGTAGTCGAAGTTGACAAACTAAAAGCCTACGTCGAGAGATTGTTTCCATGGACAGGGCCTGGGAGTGGTAAATGCCAGGCTATCTGTCCTTGGCAAGAGTTATCAGATTTCCAGAGTACCAACTGACTGACTCAACCTCTGCGACCGCCTTTGCAAAGAGAAACAGTTGCATTTTTCTAGGAGAATCCTAGCATATTAAGTTAGCCTTGAACAAACGCGAGATGTGCCAGTAGCCAGTGAGGTAAGAATAGTTACTCGTATGACATCTTGCTACTCGTGTCACTTTAGTACGATAGACAGACTTGATACACACCTTCCCGAATAGCAACGTGGGAGTAAAGTGTCAAGCAATCATTACCATGGACTAACTTCTCCCGGAATCCCGTAGAAGCTCGTGCGGTGGTTGAGATTTCGCAAAGAGAAGGGGAAGCTAGTGATGGTAGTATGGGAGGAGCGAATCTAGCGCAAGAAGCATACCTTAGAGTTATAGCTTGTTTTCACAGAAATAGGGATGTGGGTAGAGGGGTTTTTATAAATCTAGAGGGTGACTGTCTGCCTGTCATCTGCCTCTCGACGCATCATCTTCGTTGTGAGCTGCGTGATGTCTGGAAAAGGGTGCTGACTTGGAGTGGTAATCTATAGGCTTAGGGGCAGCGGTCGATACCGTAGATTCTGGGTAAACTCGACGACCCCCCGCTATCACTTGTATGGCAGTTACTATCCCCGGAAAAGCGAAGTCGCCACGGACTTAGTCTTTGAGAGGGATAGTGGCTGCCTTAAGAAGTATGGCGGCGGGTCGAGTTTGACCAAATTTTACGGTAGGGGATTTGTAGGGAGTGAGGATCTATAACCCTCATAGAGGCCGTGGTGTGATAGAACTTTGGAAGTTTAGTATGCTAATTAGGTGTAACATTGGTATCTGTAAAAGGAAATATTGCTAAGAAATACTCGAGATAGAACGCAAGACAAGAAATAACATCTGCCGATCCGCCACCAATGGAAAAAAAACAGACCCCCAATGGACAGACCAGTCGCGTCATGTCATGACCCAAAATACGCCACCGCTAGCTAAGCTATATGTATGAGCCAGCATTTTTTAGGCCCGTCATAACGCGGTCGTGTGCGAGTGATTGAGCATTTAACGTGCCCGTCATATAGGGGTCGTATGTATATGAGCTACTATTTGATTTGCCGGTCATAACGGGGTCGTATATATATGAGGCACTATTTTTTAGGCCTGTCATATTGGCGTCGTGTGCGAGTGATTGAGCATTTAACATGCCCGTCATATAGGGGTTGTATATGTATGAGCTACCACTTGAGATGCCCGTCATAGCGGGGCCGGGTATGTATGAGGCACTATTTTTTAGGCCCGTTATAATAACGTAGTATGCGAGTAATTCAGCATTTAATCTGGCCGTCATAGCGGGGTCGTCGCCCCCCCCTCCCAGCATGCCCCCGAATCCACCACTGCCATAGTCAAATCCCCGGCCGCCCGTGCATTCACCATATCTCTCACCGCAATATGCTTCCCCGCCATATTCCTTGCCACCATATCCCTCGCCGCCGTATTCCTCGCTGCCATATTGCCGTTGCCGCTGCTGGTGTTGCGGTTGCGGTTGTCCCACAGCAGTGGGATCAACAGGAATATTCGCCGGGTGCTGATACTGCTGTTGATACTGTGGGGCAGGAGTGACCGAAGGATCGAACCCCTGGATCTGCTGCTGTTGTGGGGGATAGTGAACATTTCTCGGCGAAGATGCTGGTAGGGTATTTTGCCAAGCTGTATTCGGACTGTTAGAACTTTCTTCATTACATAGCCAGACATTTCTAGGCAAATAGCTAGCTGACCACCCCTTTATCTTAATTCTCGAATATGGGTGAGAGAGACTCGCGATATTGTAAGGAACCGTCCCTGTCATCGAATTATGAGGGTAAAACTTCTGTTGCGACTGGTCCCAATGTGCAGTCCAACCCGGCGGGACCTGAGGAGGTAGTGGAGCACTCGGATTAGCAATAGCCGGTTGCTGCATCGACTGCTGGGGAATAGTCTGCGTTGGATACATTTTGGCAAATCGGAATGCCCTATAGGAAAAAGATCGCAGAATAGGGGTGATGGAAAGGAGAGAGAAAGCGGCATCGAGATATAAGTAGTAGAAGGTCGATTTCCAGCCGCAGCCAACAATGCCGCTCTTCCGTGCTCAAGTTGGACAGAGGTGTCTGTGCGATTAGTCGACGGAAGCCACTGTTTCTGGCCCAGTTAGTTGCAACTTGCTAGGAGAATGCAACGAACTTACCCGTAGAATCTCAAATAATTGAACCCTGTGCTATGTAGTCGAGAATTTCCCACTTTGGGATAGGGGTGAAAAACACGGCAAAAAAAAGAGCTGCTTAGCCCCTCTGAGATACATAGAAAACAAAAAAACAGCGGACCTTACCCGAGGAGGCAACTCCAACGACATAGCACAAGGTTCAATTATTCGCAGTCAATCGCTTTACAGGGCAGTACCGGCAATCCTTTGGGAGCTCAGGAGCTCTATCGTAAAGTGTCTCGAATACAGGGTAAGAGTTGAACCAGAACTCCTAACTCACAGAAACCTTTTTCCCGGACGGACGGAATGGGATTGATGCCTATAAAAAAGACTGCCGGCCAACCGCCTTAGCCGGTGCAGAGGTTGTAGGAGGTTCTTTCTCCCAGTTGCGCGGAATCCCTTGTCACAATTGCATTTTTCTAGGAGAATCCTAGCATATTATTAAGTTAGCCTTGAACAAACGCGAGATGTGCCAGTGGCCGGTGAGGCAAGAAAAGTTACTCGTATGACATCTTGCTACTCGTGTCACCTTAGTACGATAGACAGACTTGATACACACACCTTCCCCAACAGCAACGCAGGAGTAAAAGTGGCAAGCAATCATTCATTATCGTGGACTGACCTCCCCCGGACTCCCATAGAAGCTCGTGCGGTGATTGAGATTTCGCAAAGAACAGGGGAAGCTAGTGGGAGCTCAGGAGCTCTATCGTAAAGTGTCTCAAACACAGGGCAAGGGATGAACCAGAACAACTCGTAACTCACAGAAACCTTTTCCCAGGGGGGCGGAATGGGACTGACTATGGCACCTTTAAAAAATACTGCCGACCGACCGCCTTAGCCAGTGCAGAGGCTGTGGGAGGTTCCTTCTCCCAGTTGTGCGAAATCCCTTGTAACAATTGCATTTTTCTAGAAGAATCCTAGCATATTGTTCAGTTAGCCTTGAACAAACGCGAGATGTGCCAGTGGCCGGTGAGGCAAGGATAGTTACTTGTATGATACTTTGCTACCTGTGCCATAGTATGATAGACGGGCTTGATACACATCTTCCCGAATAGCAACGTGGGAGTAAATGTACCAAGGAATCACTACCATGGACTAACTTCTCACGGAATCCCGTAGAAGCTCCTGCGGTGGTTGAGATTTTGCAAGGAGAAGGGGAAGCTAACGCTAGAAGTATGGGAGGGGCGAACCTAGCGAAAAGAAGCATACCTTAGAGTTATAGCTAAGGTTGTTTTCAAAGAAATAGGGGTGGGGATAGAGGGGTTTTTATAAATTCTAGAGAGTGACTGTCTGCCTGTCACCTGCCCCTCGATGCATCATCTTCACTGCAAGTTGCGTGATGTCTGGAAAAGGGTGGTGAGCTCGAGTGATAATCTGTGGGTTTAGGGGCAGCGGCCGATAGGGGATTCGTAGGGAGTGGGGGTCTACAACCCTCATAGAGGCCGTGGTGTGATAGAACCTTGGAAGTTTGGTGTGCTAATTAGGCGTAATATTGGTATCTGTAAAAGGAAATATTGCTAAGAAATACTCGAAATAGAATGCGCGGCAAGAAATAACATCTGCTGATCCACCACTAATGGAAATAAATAGACCCCAATGCACCGACCGGTCGCACCATGTCATGACCCAAAATACGCCACCGCTGGCTAAGCTATACGTATGAGCCAGCATTCATTAAGCCTGTCATCATAGAGTCATCGCCCCCTCCTCCCATCATGTCCCAAAATCCACCGCCGCCAAAGTCGAATCCACCGCCGCCAGAGTCAAATCCCCCACCGCCCGCATATTCATCATATCCCTCACCACCATATTCCTCCCCGCCATATTCTTCGCCACCATACTCTTCTCCGCCGTAGCCTTCGCTGCTGAACTCCCCTCCGCCATATTCTTCTCCACCATAGCCACCTTCTTCATAGCCGCCCCCGTCGTAGCCACCATTTTCGTAGCCCCCTTCGGCTTCCGTATAGATTCCCTCTTGAGAGGTATACACCTCACCCTCTATGTAGACACCACCCCCTTCACCGCCAGCATATGCCTCACCTTCCAGGTATATCCCCTCTTCACCACCATATGCTTCTCCCCCAGTGTAGGCACCTTCCTCGCCACAAGCGCCCTCCTCAACATAGATTTCTTGCTGCTGTTGCTCCGCCACAATCTGCTCCTGCTGTTGCTGTTCTGCCATCTGTCCTTGTCCTTGTTGCTGTTGCTGTTGCTGTTGCTGTTGCATCGTCATCATCATCATTTGCTGTTGCATCATCATCTGCTGCTGTTGCATGCGCTGCTGCTGAGCTGCAGGACCGCCTCTACCTCTGCCCCTGCTACTTCCGCGGGCTGGAGCCCCGCCTCTGCCGGTAACGGCTCCTCCTCTAGCTGGCCCGGGCGCTACTCCCCTTCCGCCTCCGGATCCTCCTCTTCCTGCGCCGAGACTTCCCATGATTCCACCTCTAACTGGTGGTGGCAGCCCTCCTCTCCCAGCCCCGGGTGGGCCTCCAACCATCCCACCAGGCATGCCAGGTTGCATTACCGGCTGCGGGCCACCCATATTCATTGGCATACCTCCGTTCATCCCATTCATACCAACCGGCGGCCCACCGCCCATCCCGACGCCAACCCCACCGCCCATGCCCACGTGAACTCCACCCATTTGATTCTGAATGGGTCCTGGCATGGGACCCTGCATAGGGCCCTGTACGGGACATGGCATCGGACCTTGCATGGGGCCGGTCATCATGGGTGCTGGAGTACTGTATACTGCTTGAGGTCCCATGGATTGTGGGTGAGCGGTAGTCATGCCACCCCTGCCAGCAGCCATGACCCCCCTTCCCCTGCCTCCGGAGCCCCTCGCGGGGCCTTGCATCATACCCCGACCTGCAAGAGCGCCTCTTCCGGCCACCATGCCACCCCGCACCGGTTGAATAGCCCCTCTCCCTCTACCATTAATCATCCCGCCACCGCGGGGTGCCCCTCCCGGCCCTATGAGTTTCTTCTTTGGCACCCAGAATGACCCGGAGTCTTCGAATGCTTTTTTGATAACAGATGTTGAGGCCTTGGACATGGTCTTTAGCCCCTGAGCTGCCATCGCTGCTCCACTAGAAACAGTGGCTCCAGTAGTCTTGGTAGCGACCCTCTTTCGGGGTTGTTGGAAAGTACCTTGGTACATTGATCCTGGCCTTTGGGCTTGTTGAGGTGGAAGTGTAGTCATTGACTGGGGAATGACTTGAGCGTGATGCTGTTGCTGCAATGGAGGATGCGAGTGAGCAGCCTGGGGGTATAATGGTTGAATTTGCGGAGCCGGGTACCCAGTTTGGCCAGGAGGGATCTGCTGAGGGTAAGCTCCTATTGTATTGTGGTGGGTGAGAGAGGGGAAGTTCGCGTTGAAGGCGGACTGGGGACTATTTATCGTTCCCGGGGCTGGAGTTTGGGAGCCTGACGATACCGAAAGGTTCCTCTGATGGAGAATGGGAACATTGACTGGGCCGGGTGGCACTTGTGGCCTGGGCTGTTGTAGAGTTGGCGCTGTGGATCGCGACCGGAGCTTCGGTGGTGGAGAATTTGGCACACGAATGATGTTTGTTGTTTGTGTAGCTGCCGAAGGGGACGGAGCTGCCAGACTAGTTGTTACGGCGATATCTGTGAATATCCTATCTTCCTCTGAAAACCCGTTGAATGTAGCTGATAGATGAACTCTCTCTTCTATTTCCTCTTCCTTTTTGGAGACTTTAGGAGTGGGGGATTTAGTCTTTGCGGGGGAAGCTGGCTTTGGCGCCGAGGGAGTTGGTACATCGCTGCCGGCGACTTCCGCGACGCCTTGGGGGAGTGGAGTTGAGGATGAGGAACTAGACTTCGTGGGTTTACGAATCGGTGCAGAGGTAACAGGAGGGATGTAGTGGGTGGGAGCAGGTGTTTGCGATGCTCGGTGTTCGAGGTGGTATTGGGGAGCCTGAGTCTGGGGAGGTAGGTGATCAGGTTGTATTTGTTGTTGCGTTTGCATTTGCAGTTGATGTGTTTGTAGTTGTGGTTCCTGCTGGTGGTGCATTTGCAGTTGGGGTTGCTGTTGTTGGTGTTGCGGTTGCGGTTGTCCCACAGTGGTGGGATCAACAGGAAGGCTCGCCGGGTGCTGATACTGCTGTTGATACTGTGGGGCAGGAGCGGCCGAAGGACCAAACCCCTGGATCTGCTGCTGTTGTGGGGGATAGTGAACATTTCCCGGCGGAGATGTCGGTAGAGCATTTTTCCGGGCTGTATTCGGATTATTAGAACTTTCTTCATTGCATAGCTAGACACCTCCAAGCGAAACATCCCGACGACCGCCCCTTTGCCCTAACTCTCGAATATGGGTGAGAGAGACTCACGATAATCCCAAGTAACCGTCCCCGTCATCGAATTATGAAAGTAAAACTTCTGTTGCGACTGATCCCAATGGGCAGCCCAGCCCGGCGGGACCTGAGGAGGTAACGTGATTTATGGGGAAACCGATCAGGACCGGGATCCCGATCGCCCATAGTAACCACTGAAAAATCAAACCTACATCTGATTTTCTCAATGAATAATAGAGATCTTATTTTGAAAATACAGTTACAAGTACTTTGAAACATAGAGAATCAGAAAATCTAGTTTTTATATCCTGGTGATAAATGGTTATTCTGATATACTGGTTTTGAGATTGCCTGTTTCCAAAAAGAATTGCATTCTTTCCCATGGATAAATGGATGGAAAATCCACCAAGAAGGAAGTTATAAAATAGTTAGAAGGATAGTATAGTTCTTATATATTCAGAGTAACCTGGGTTTAATTTATTTTATAAGTATTTTCCCAAGCAATAGTGGTCAAAAAAGAGATAGAAAACTACCTATAAATTACATACAAATTGTGTTAATTTTACCTTGTGATATCTACGTACATAGTTGGCCAATGAACTCAATTTCTTGGAATATCATTTGCTATGACATCTTAAGTAAGTATACAAATTCTGATGGCAATTGAAAAAGGTTTGCATATTCTATTCCTTGTTTATTATGGAGCCAACAAAAACTGTAAACAAATCACTACACAATCTCCAAACAACAATTATCAATTATTTGCTTTAACATTCAGTTATCAGATTATCCTAAAGGGTCTTGCAAGTCATGTTGAACTTTTTGAGGCCTTTAAAAATACTAGTTTCTCATCAGATTAACTGTTAATTACCTCTAGTTAAATATTAATAATCACGCTCTTGCTGCTCACGATAATTAGATATACTTGCTTATCTAAAAGTCATACTATCTAGCCTAACCTCCTCATACTCATAAATCATAGATAAACTTGTAGTTGCTGGAATTATTTATTTTGAACAAGTTAATGATTAGTGAAAAGCTTACCAGTTGTATATTATTATACTTTATAGCATATAGAGTAAAAGATATGAGAGACATTTTCATCTAACTTCAAACTTTCTATACTTACTTAAGATGTCATAGTAAATAGTTTTCCAAGAAATTGAGTTTATTGGCCAACTATGTATGTAGATATTACAAGGTAAAATTAACACAATTTGTATGTAATTTATAGGTAGTTTTCTATCTCTCTTTCAACCACTAGTGCTTGGGAAAATACTTATAAAATAAATTAAAACCAGGTTACTCTGAATATATAAGACCTATACTATCCTTCTAACCATTATATAATTTCCTTCTTGGTGGATTTTCCATCCATTTATCCATGGGAAAGAGTGCAATTCTTTTTGGAAACAGGCAATCTTAAAACCAGTATATCAGGACAACAACTCATCATCAGGATATAAAAACTAGATTTTCTGATTCTCTATGTTTCAAAGTACTTGTAACTGTATTTTCAAAGTAAGATCTCTATTATTCATGAAGAAAATCAGATGTAGGTTTGATTTTTCAGTGGTTGCTATGGGTGATCGGGATCCCAGTCCTGATCGGTTTCCCCATAAATGACGTTAGCGGAGCACTCGGATTAGCAACGGCCGGTTGCTGCGTCAATTGCTGCGGAATAGTCTGCGCTTGATACATTTTTGCAAATCGGAATGCCCTATAGGAAAAAGATCGCAGAATAGGGGTGACATAAAGGAGAGAGAAAACAGCATCGAGATATAAGTGGAAGAGAGGGGAAAATAGTACCTGTAGAAGGTCGATTTTCAGCCGCAGCCGACAGTGTCTCTCTTCCGTGCTCAAGTTGGACAGAGGCGTCTGCGCGATTGCAGAGGCGTCTGTGCGATTGGTCGACAGAAGCCACTGTTTCTGGCCCAGTCAGTTTCTAGGAAAATGCAAGGAACTTATTACGGTATGCTGTAGTACAAGTACCGACAATCCTTTGGGAGCTCAGGAGCTCTATACTAAAGTGCCTCGAACACAGGGTAAGGGTTGAACTGGAACAACTCGTAACTCACAGAAACCTTTTTTTTTCCCGGGCGGACAGGATGGGACTGACTATAGCGGATTTCATAAGGGATCGTGAACCGAGTTTTGTGAGGCTAAATTTTCTTGCATGCCTGCGCAATCTTAATCTTCCGGATACTAGCATGCGCACTAGTCATGCACGATGTATAATACGCACTATACCTTTTTGGCTGAAAGTCCTTGCGAACTTTACTACTACAGTACAAATGGGGAAGGCAAATCTTGGCTGAGAAGCACGAGTTACGGTCGTGCCGTACAATACTAGTACCTTCCAGTAGGCTAGGATACCGGGAGTCAGTCACTGAGCCAGGGTAACAACGTCTTCATAAAGGATCACCCGCCCTTGCATATGCTCTTGAATATTAATATCACTAATCAATTTGTATCTCAACCCACTTCTCCTATCGTTTTACTACGAGCAACGGCACCCACAGATAACGGCTGTGCGGACACGCTTGGGTGACTTGGAACGTTCCACTACTTGGTCTGGAAGCTCTAGCTCTTAGCCTAAAAAAACAAGCTATTTTATGCTTGATGCCATGATATCTAACTAACAGCCGACCTGGCCAGCCATAATCCCAGCCTATGTGTCAGGATAACCATGCCTATAAGGGGCCAAGGGAGCCCGCCAATATTGCGTTCCTCAAATACTATTTGAAAAGGGTAGACGTACTTATAACGGTCCGGGGTCGGAGTGGGTGATACTCTTGACCTAATACTGTATTCTCTGAAGGAGCCCGAAACGCGGGCTTAAGGGTGAACGCGGGGACTCCTCATAGAGCCCGAGATTAGGGCACAAAATAACCCACGGGCTAATCTTGATAATAAGATGATCTATCCTACTCCCAGGCAAAATAAGTTATGGTGCAACGAGTCTCAGATTTCGGCGTGTTTCTTCGGCACCATAACCTATTTTGCGCGGGAGCAGGAAGTATGATAGTAATTATTATTATGATATCATAGCTGAAATTGGCAAACAAAAAACCTACGTTGAGATATCGCTTCCATGGACGGGGCTTAGGAGTGATCAATCCCATCCATAGGCTATGTTTCCTTGGCAAGAGTTGTCAGATTACCGACTGACCGACTCAACCTCTGCATCAGCCTTTGCCAAGAGAAACAATTGCATTTTTCTAGGAGGATTCTCTTATATTACCAAGTGAGCCTTGAACAAATGCAAAATGTGCCAGTGGCCCGTGATACAAGAAGAGCTACTCATATGATACTTTGCTACCCCGTGTCATCCTAGCAGATAGACTTGATACACACCTTCCCGAATAGCAACGGGGGAGTAAAAGGGCCAAGAAATCATTACTGTGGGCTGACTTCTCCCGGGATCCTGTAGAAGTTCGTGCGGTGGTTGAGATTTCGCAAAGAGAAGGAGAAGCCAGCGACAGAAGTACGGGGGGGCAAATCTGCCGAAAAGGAGCATACCTTAAGGATGTAGCTAGGATTGTTTTCACAGAGGTAGGGGTGGGGGTAGAGGGTTTTTTTTATAAATTCTAGGGGATGACTATCTGCCTGTCACCTGCCTTTCGATGCATCATTTTCGTTGAGAGCTGGGTGATGTCTAGAAAAGGGTGCTGACTTTGAGTGATAATCTATGGGTTTGGGGGCAGTGGTTGACAGGGGATTCGCAGGGAGGTCTATAACTCTCATAGAGGCCATGGTGTGATAGAACTTTGGAAGTTTGGTATGCTAATTAGGTGTAATAATATTATTGGTATCTGTAAAAGGAAATATTGCTAAGAAATACTCGAGGTAGAATGCACGGCAAGAAATAACATCTGCTGATCCGCCATTAATGGAAAAACATAGGCCTCCAATGCACCAACTGGTCGCACCATGCCATGACCCAAAATACCCCACCGCCAGCTAAGCTATCATATGTATGAGGCACTATTTTTTAAGCCGGTCATCATAGCCTCATGTGCGAGTGATTGAGCATATAACCTATTTTTTAGGGCCGTTATCATAGCGTCGTGTATCATAGCGTCGTGTGCGAGTTTTTCAGCAATTAATCTATCCGTCAAAACGGGGTCGTCGCCCTCCCCTCCCAGCATGCTCCCGAACCCACCGCCCGCATAGTCAAATCCCCCGCCACCCGCGCATTCACCATATCCCTCACCACAAGGTTCTTCCCCGCCATATTCCTTGCCACCATATCCCTCGCCGCCGTATTCCTCACCACCGTATTCCTCGCCGCCGTATTCCTCGCCGCCGCCGCATTCTTCACCGCCATATTGCTGCTGCTGGTGTTGCGGTTGCGGTTGTCCAATAGTATCAGCAGCAGTATCAGCACCCGGCGAATATTCCTGTTGATCCCACCACTGTGGGGCAGGAGTAGCCGAAGGATCAAATTCCTGGATCTGCTGCTGTTGTGGGGGATAGTGAACATTTCCCGGCGGAGATGTTGGCAGAGCATTTTGATGGGCTGTATTCGGACTATTAGAATTTCATTGCATAACCAGACACCTCTAGGCAGACAGCTAGCTAACCGCCCCTTTATCTTAACTCCCGAATATGGATGAGAGAGACTCACGATAATCCCAAGTAACCGTTCCTGTCATCGAATTATGAAAGTAAAAATTCTGCTGTGACTGGTCCCAATGTGCAGTCCAACCCGGCGGGACCTGAGGAGGTAGAGGAGCACTCGGGTTAGCAACACCCGGTTGCTGCATCGATTGCTGCGGAATAGTCTGCGCTTGATACATTTTTGCAAACCGGAATACCCTATCGGAAGAAAAAATATCACGGAATAGGAGTTACAGAAAGGAGAGAGAAAATGGCATCGAGATATAAGTAGTAGAAGGTCGATTTCCAGCCGCAGCCAACGATGCCGCTCTTCCGTGCTAAAGTTGGACAGAGGCGTCTGTGCGATTGGTCGACAGAAGCGACTGTTTCTAGTTGGAGAGGGATTAACCGAAGCTCTGGAGATGTTAGTGAAAAGGCACAACTTTAGGGTCCCTTTTGGATGAAGTAAGTTTTTGTGTCACCTTGTGCGACCATGAGAGTTAGGCTAACTTCCTGTGTAAAGATTTAGGGCTCTGTGAAGTGTCGGATCCTCGTGCAAGGCCCCTTCCATCACTATACAAGTAACACTAAACCCATAATATCTTTTGTAAATTGATGGTTCAGTGTTGTCCCGCTTTTCGAGTGCTGCTGTGTGAAGCCAGGGGAATCTGTGCGAGAGGCTGAAGGCTCAGGGGTAGTCGATGGTAACATCTTCAGAGGGGGAGGAGCCTGGAGGGGGGGCGAGTGCCAAGTACTGCTGGGCAATATCAGGCAGTAGATCAGATTACTAGACCTGATGTGGAAAATGATCAACGGAAAGTATGCCCTTCATGGCATTTCTAACCACCTTCAAGAACATAATTGGTTCGCCACTACTTGGCACTCGTGCCCCCTCCAGGCTCCTCCCCCCTCCGAAGATGTTAATTTAAGCGAGAGGTTCGCTTAAGGAGATCCGCCGGAGTATTGTTTTTCCGTCACCGCATGCCGAGGCTAAGATCAAGTGGAGTTAAGCGCAACCAGGACTTTATAAGGGCCCGAGCGGACTTGGATCATGCCCCGCGGAAGTGTTTTCAGGGTCTAAACAGGGTGCCAGCTACTCGAGGAGGACAGCAGAGTGAGCAAATTAAAAGCCGGCTGTTGTTTTGGAATAATTTACATAGAAATGGAAGAGTTCAATACGGTAATGACAAGTCACTCAGGAGTGAAGGAGCCGGAGCGTGTACCTGTAAGACATTAGACGTCTTGCATGACTTATCCGGATGGCGCTTGGGCTAGCTGAGATCTTGTTCTCGGACTGGTCCGAAGTGTGCTGGTTAGTGCTCCTTTACTGTACTTGTAGTTCCTAAGATATCACAAAATATTTCTCCTTCTGGAGTTAAAGTTGGTAGTTCTCACGAAATGGGGCTTTTCAGACTTGTCTTAAAGCCTCGCCGTTCCTATTGAAAAATAGCTGCTGTTTCACACCGGTATGTAGCCATAATTCAAGCCTTAAGAAAAAAAAAAGAAACTTAAGCCTTAAATAGCTTACCAAAAAATCGCCAAAGAAAATAGCTTTACTGGTCCTGTAAACAGTCACCCGCCCAGCTCTACTAGGCTCTACGTTGGCATAAGACGCTGTGCTCCCTATAGCAGCGAGAGATCCACCAGCTTGAGGATTTGAACCAAATATAGGGAATAGATGTAGTAAAAACAGTTGCGGTAACACCTGTGCCACATGATAAGGTAGCACTGACTATCTCACAGCTCCTCTCCGAGGATTTAACGGTAAAGTCCGAGCCCAATGCGGTAGCAATGAACGTAGCGCATGTACCATTAATATACCACATTCCGGCATTGATGATACGACCTCTAGTTAAACCTCCAGTTTTGATGTCGAGATAGCCGGTATCCGAGAGGATACCCCCCGTTGGTGCTGTGAAGTATATAGGGCGAAGGTTGGTATGCCGGCATGTTCACTTCTATACAGGAGCAACTAGGCGAGTGACAAAAGAGTGGATTCATGTCTAACGAGTGAAGGAGGGCAGATGAATGAATGAGAGTTCAACCAGAAGGAAAGATATGCTATAGAATCTCTTATAGAGAGATAGTCGGCGAGAATCAGAGACAGAAAAGGAAATGACGGAAGGAAATGCAGGATATCCGCCACTATCTCGCAAACAAGATACAAATTGAGTGCTATAGTCAATAGCTAGTGGTAGCCTGTTCTATCTCCAACGCTTCATGTTTCCACTATCAAAGTCAAACGGATATAAGAGTTTTCCAAACACTGGATGGTTCCGGTGAGGACACGAAATGCTAGTTCTAGCTATAGTAGGTTTCAACAGGTGCTAGTGAGCAGTTTGTTGTGGCCGCTGGTGTTATTGTCCCAGATTTGGGGAGATATTTCACCCCTGAAGTTGGGCACGTAGACTTAGTTCCATCTATTGAAGATTAGTATGAATTCACTCAATTCAAATCTGGAAACAAACCAGGTGGGGTTGGGATGAATTCGCCTGTTTGAAGACTTCCTTTGACGTTGTAGTGGTACCAAATTTCATTGAATTCGCCATCCTTGCATCCAATGGTAACCGGAAAACCATGAGCGGTGGTAAGAGCGCTTTGGATAGCGGCAGCTGTATACGTCTTTGTGGAAGAAGGTGTAATACCAGCGATAGCAAGGGTCTATTTAAAGAAGCCAGAGATTGGTTCGGCTCTAACTTAGTGAGTCGGGTTTAATTACCTTGTAAGAGTCTAAAGTCTTGAACAAATCAACAGTAATACGAAAGAAATCGACCATTTCTTCTTTAGAAGAATATCCAGAATAACATTCAGTCCTGAGAGTGTTGATGCAAGTCCCGTGTTTGTCCCATTCGTGCTTCCAGAGGCTCTCATCGTTACCTTGATAATCTTTCCAGTACCGGTCCATGTAGGTGAGTAAGGAGGTCTCCCCCGCAGCCTGAATGCTTGAGCGAACGTCGGTGTACTCTCTGGAGGGGTCGCAATACTCCTCCCATGTTCCATCGCAATTGTCAGGCCAGAGCCCGTGTATAGTCCAAGAGTCGACTACGAAAATAATTGTTATCCCATAAAACCCCGTAACCACCTCTGGGAGCACTTACCTGGGCCAATGGAAGGGCTTGTATCCCAAAACTGTGTCTGGAGAAGCTGTCCGCCCGGATAATTGAAGCAACATATGTCGGGAACGGCTGTAGTATTATGGCAGCTGATCTGGGTATTTGAGCAAGCTGCCGGAGTTCCTGCGTAGCTTGAGAAATCCGCCGCATGATACTTAAAACCCAGGGCAGCCTGAGCAGACCCAAGAACGCAAAAGATGGAGCGCATAGAGAGAGGCATTGCAGCTGTTCTTCAAATTTCTTAGCTGGGGATCTGTTCATAAATACTCTACAATCGCCATCAGGATATTATCTAGTAGTTCTTGTACCACTATACTAATCAATATGTGAAAGTATTTCCCCTTGCTTCCTTCAAGAAGTGTGCAGGGGGCTCAATGCCTTAGCTCGGATAGGTGTGTCGAGTATATAAGATAGTATGGATCTGGTTGGATATTAAGATACTTCTCAGTGATGAAATTAGGAAGCTCAAGGTGGCAACTAACCGGGAAGGTACGCCGGGGCTCTCCCGAAAGAGGCAGTCCATAAGCTTAAGTTGGATGGTGATCGGAAACCTCGGCACGTGGTGACCACTAGTATTTTGCTTCTTTGGTAGTGGAGGGTTTGATTTTTTTCATGCCGGCTGCATGACCATCCTAGACATAGAGGGAACAAAAACGTGCTAGGAGGCCTGACTATTCCCCTCTCGATTCGTTGATCACGAGCCAGTGCCTTGATCGTTTCTGACATGCTTACTCTGGACCTCATGTCGGAGCCCTTGTCGAAGTGCACCTGGTCAGTCTTTTCTTTGCTATTGGTGGGGTAGGTTTGGACAAGGTATATCTTTGTGGTTTATCGGATCCTATCAAGCCTACATGTGAGGAATCCCGAGTGTTACCGTACGAGACAAAACTAACGCCTTCGTATAAGTAGAACATTACTTGATCCTTAATGCTTGATGCCCCGCCAAGCATTACTCCCCTACCGGTATTCTTTGAATAGAACTGCTTTCCATCTTAATTACCCCTCACAAGAGCCTAAAAAAAGTGCAATCAGGGACTTCAAATTTCCCCTTATTGAACTATCGGCTGCTGAGGGGTAGCGTCAGTGAGCAGGGGAGGGGGTGGGTGACTTTTCCGGATACCCGCATGGCCGACCGATGAAGGTCGAGGGGGAAGAGGAAAAGAGTAACTTATGAATACGCGCAGATATTGGGGCGCAGGATTTATATACCATAAGAACTGGAATAATTGAACTTGACGCTAGGTCGTTGGAGTTACCTCTGCTAGTAAGGTTTGCTACATTTTTCGTTTTATTTGCCTCAGAGGGGGCTGAGAGTCAGTTTTTTTTCAGCATGATCCCCCATTTTCTCCAAAGAGAGGGATTCAGCTAGCCAATAGTTATAACGCTTGCTGGGGTATGAATCTATACAGATTGTTTTCAGGACAGACGTAATAGGGTCAGTTCTAATCGATTGTCTATCGGACAAGAGCTCCGAAACCTGATATCATATCACACAAGTACAGGTACTTCCGAAGCTCTTATTGCAGTGCAATTCAAAGCAGTGGTTCAGAATATACATACTTCCAGGGACTGCTAATGATTCAGTGGTGTAGAGGTATCATGGGCGCTTGCCATTCAGTGTGCGCCCGACCCGGGTTCGATTCCCGGCTGAATCACAATATCAAGCCTGCTTTTTTTTTTTTTGCCTATATTTTTTCGTTATATCTTCTCTCACTCCAGGTATGATACCTTAAGCACCCATGTGTGCTCTACCTTGTTAAGCATCTAGGGCATTTAGAATAGGCCTGGCCCCACTTTTCTCTTTCCCGCGGATACAAGCAAAATAATGGTGATAGCGTCACACCGATATAATAAGTGACCAACGATAAGTGAGCTCCTCACATTTGTTCTCAAATTGGGCCCAGCTATGGAAATTGAGGATTAACCGATGTTTTTACGGTAGTCTATCAGAGGGATATCGCTTCGCTTAGGAATCTTGTAGCAAAGGTTTTAGCGTTCAATTGGGGTATACAGTGCCGTAGTATTATAGTTAGGCTGCACCGTAGTCTAACCTAGTGAATTTTATAGAGCATTGGATAGCATGATATATAACAAAAAAGTATCCAGAGGCAGGAGGGGTCATCCTAACACTAAACCCGAGTCACCAATCAAACCCAAGAAAATATGTATAGTATAATAATATTATAATAGTATAAATCTTAGAATCAGACGGGCGAGGAAGGAGGAAATTCTTTCCCATGCCCAGCCAATTTCACCAACTCAACGGCCTAGAGAGAGCAACCGCCCACATTCATTCGGTGTCGGCAAACTGAGCTAATATTGTTTCTATTCCTATTTTTTTTCGTTTGGTCACATCATTTATCCCGAGTATACAAGAATATTACGGTAACGATAGGATAAACCTTGCCGCTTTCCTTTACCAAGTCATATCGTATCTCTCATTTTCCTCCAAAGAAAGTGGTTATGAAGCTAGTGTTTCCTTGACGGAGTCCGGGTCCCGCTTACCCCCCCCCTCATGCGGCGTCATTTCGATTCCACAAAAGTCATTTCTTGACATTTTTATTCCCCTCCCGAGCTCTCGAATGTCGCAGGCGGGCACTTCCAAGAATAAAACCTATGTTACAGAAATGCCACATTATGCAGGGCATTCAAGACGATATTGGTAAACTCCCCTCCGCTCTCTCCTATCTCGGCTCTCCTAGAAGAAGAGTTCGGGTGTTCTTAGTCACCCGGATTCCGTTTAGCTTGGGTTAGGTTGGGTAGGCGGACATCAATTGAGCCCGGTTTAGGCTGGGCTTAAGAATTTACAATCCGGGTAGGCCCCTGGCGAAGTTCCCGTAAGCCCAGCGACGGCAGCCCCAGAGAGGACAACTATTTCCCCGATAGCAGCAGTCGGGGCCATTGGTTCAGGTCTAATGAGGGTCCGGTTTTTTCCTGTGGAGATTTCCCCAGAATCGCACAGCCGGTTTGAAAAGCAGAATCCAGCTACGGTATTGCGCTAAGATTTCCTAGGTTTTTTCTAGTACCGTAAAATCTCGAATAATTGGGCCTTGTGCTATGTCGTTGGAGTTGCCTCCTTGGGTAAGGTCTACTGTTTGTTTTTTTTGTTTTTTTAAGTCTCTCAGAGGGGCTGAGCAGCTCTTTTTTGCCGTGTTTTTCACCCCTATTCCAAAGTGGGGAACTTTCGACTACATGGCACAAGGTCCAATTGTTCAAGATTCGACGGTATCACACGGTGTCTTGCAAAACGGACCAGAAAAGTGCACGGAAAGGATTTTAGATGAGCCAAACGTTTCCCCAGAGGAAATGGGGACAGCCACAGACAGGAATTAGCAAGGCCAACATCCCCCCTTCTACCCCAACCTATGTTCACCGCATCGTCTATGGTGGTACAAGCTCCTATCGATTTCAAAATGGATAAAGCTGTGTGCTACACACTAGTGAATACTTGTGGAACCTGCCACAAGTGTTTTCCAACTTGCTCCTGCGGCCCCTCGGCATGCTCCTGCTGTGTGTGAAAATAATACAGCAAGGAATGTGATAGTAAGATTTTATGGCAACCTCCGCTACCTCCTGGATGGGAGCTTGGGTAGAAATAGCGCGATAACCCACGATTTGAATGCATATGAAGCCAGTGTTTTGGCACAGCGGATTTAGAATGAGCCAGACCTAAGTCTCAAGCCAGCTCCACCCCCATGATTAATCGGGTCAAATAACTTGTGGCTCGTATAGTAACCGAAGCCCAATCTGGGTTCCATATCACTCCAACATGGACAATCACTCCCATAGGTTGCAGCCGAGGAACTTCCATATCTCTCCCTAGCAAGATACAGCCTTTCTACTCCACTCGGTCCTGCTAGTAGTCTTCCGATTACTTATTATCTATCCATCCCCTTTCCTCAGCACAGTGTTCAAGTCTTTACATACTCTCCATCGGGTCTTTCCCACCAACATATCCCAGACCTGAATTATCGAAATCATCCAAACTTTGATTCGAGTTCCCTCCTTCAATAAAGAAATTGTGAAATGGTAGAATGGGGAGCCAAATATGGGCTGTTCGGGAAGGGGGGAGTGGTGCGGAATGCTCAGGGATGAGCATGGGGAGGCAGCCAAGATCTGAAGGATTCGAGAAAGCTGTTCCTCTTTCTGTCTTTCCATCTACTCCCCCGCAGCCTCTCTCTATTTTATACTCTTTTGTCTGCTGCCCCCCTCCCCCATCATTGCGGTCATCTACACATTCACTTTTATATACTCTTTTTAATATCCCCTCTTTAAATCTACATATAATCTTAGCAACAAAAGAAATGTACCTTCTATTTTCCATAAAAAACAATTCCTAATAAGCACCTATCCAACAACAACAAGAACAAAGAATCTGAAAAACCCGCGACTGTTTTTATTTTTTCTTAACGGAGTTTAGCCCAAGAATTCACATAATTAAGGTCACTGAACCTGCTCTATGTTGTGAAATGGAAGGTCGAATTCCGCCCCAAGAATGTAAATCCGTATAGAATTTTGTAATTTTACCCTACGGGCTTCACGTCATTGTGCGTTTTCCTTATTAAATTCTCACATTCATATTTATTGGGCCCAATACCTCCCCTCTGCTACTAAAGCATAGGCGAAATAGCTAATAAGGAATACGGCACGACTACAGACAAGTCGAATGCATCTGTAACTAACATACTAACACCCGGAGCCAGCCACATCAGTCCTAGACTACAAGACTCTAACTTAGAGCTCTCAACGTTTATCAACCTAAGCTAGGATTTATCCCAGCAAGTGGGAAATTGTCTCTAAAGTACGTGTCCCTGGCAAGAGGCGTCCTGACACAGAGATTGGAAAATATATATGGCCAATCATCCATGGGTACTTCTACGCGCGAGCAAAACTCTATCCCTCAATGTTTAGGTACTCTTTACTTAGGTCAAGGACCTCACCAGTTCAGCCCTACCCAATGCCTGGGCCTTTATACATACTTCCAGACCTGCGTTGTCTATCTGACATTGTATGCCTCCTATGCTCCCATAGGCAGCTCGGGCACAGCATAGGCAATGGTATTAGAGAATGGCACATACCCTACAACCTAAAGTTTCGGAGTGATAATCTATGATGAAGAGTGTACCCCAACACCCACCATTCTGGACCCCACCCTCTCCCTTCCAACCTCCAGAAGCCTAACTCCTGTCAAATATTTGCTCAAGCCTTACCCAAGACAACTTTACTTCCCCCGCCGCGTGAACAATCTTTTTCCCCACAGCGGCAACTATTCTCCTGCATCTCTACAAACAACCACCCCAGGTTCACCCTACTATCATACACCGGAAGTCACTGCTCCATCCCATTCTACCCGACACTAACTCCGCCCCAGGCCTCAAAATGTGTCGCAGTGTCACTCTTCATTTCGCTTGCCTCCACATCCGCGAACACACTTGCCCCTCCATCCAGGCGTGCAACACCATCGACCCGAATTCGATCGAAGCCACAACCCACGAGGTCGTGTACCGCTTCGTCCGGATAAACACTGAGTGCTGGGATTGTGCCGCTCACAAGGCCAGAAACCCCAAATCGCACCAGCCTGGAGTGTATGAGTCCGACGGCGACAGCGACTACAACGACGAAAATGATCCGGAGTCTATGGCTATCGTAAGGCGCTAATTTAAAGTTGCAGAATGTTCTATAGCTAACCCACGATGGCAGGATGGAGAGATGTAGAGGCGAGGTGACGGTATTGATTCAGCAGCCTATTGGAAGATCGTGGGAGGTCGGGTTGTTGGATTATTTCCAGGTGGATCGGATCAAGTGCTTTGAGCTACTTGGAGGTTTTACAAAAACGCTGTTAATCACATGAGACAGTTTTTCGACGGGCGAAATGATTCCCTGAACATGTTATGTGGAGACTTTCGTTCCAGATCTCAATATGATTGACCCCTTCGCTAGCACATGGCTGGCGTTTAGCTCTTAATGACTTACCAAGTCCTTCTTTGGCACTTGGATGTTTCTTATAGATAACTGAGGTACCTGATAACCTCCCGGACCAGAAATACCTCCTGTATCTTAACATTGCAGTGTGAGACTGATATATGCTTAAACAAATCTCCAACACCTATGGCTTAGCCTTGACCAGCGAGAACCTGAAACTGATGGAATAAACCAAGCCTTGCGCCAACTAAACGACACAAACATAATTCCAGTAGCCGCTTGTACACAAACCTCACCCTAGGGCATTGGAGTTAGTTGCCTTTTCCAGTAAGGTCCGGCAGCTTTTTTTCCCGTCTTAAACCGGGGTTGAGGCAGTAGTTCTCGCTGTGCTTTCGCCCCCTATCGAAAAGAAGGAGTTTGGATGTCTTGGCGGAGGAGAGAAAGGATATGTACCGTATTAACCATAGGCAAAAAGAGCTGTGCAAACACAACCTAATACCCCAGATCAAGAGATCCACCCCCGAGGCACATATCGCACATCGCCAGGGAGCCAATTCTGTCCCAGGGAACGGGACCCCCAAAAGTTTAGAAACATATATATAGCTCACGGGATATTGAAAAGAAGAAAAAAAACGCTCGCACCTGGTTCCAGTGACACAGTGAGCTGTGCAATCGCTGCAGACATAGGTTACTAGTCAATTCATAAAGGGACCGGAGATGAGGAGGCCGAGAACTAGTGCTCTATCATACACCCAAATTCGAGAATCTTAGCACCTTCACCCCCGAATACTCTACGAGTCGGGGAGTAAAGTGCTCTAGCCATAATATTGAAACACCCAAATCCTATCCACGAGAGAAACACTGTCACACCGAACACATTCTTACAATCTCCCGGGTTGAATTGCATGAGCCGAGACCACTAAGAAGTGCCCCGGCCACAAAATGCTCTGTATCCATGGGGCTCCTCATTGTCATTCAGAAAATCAGCATTAGCAATCTAGTCCACCTTTACTTCAACATCTCTATCTTCATTCACAATCACCCCTACACACGAGCGAGTGCCCGGCGGCACATATATATACAAAGAGCGCCACTCCACTAAAAGCAATCAGCGAAATGCGCTAATTAACCTTTCTGAAATTCAGCCACTACTCCAGGACATCGCATATTGCCCAACACCTATAGACATAGCAAACATCACCCAAGTCTCCCCTACAGCTTATAGCACAGTAAACATACATAGGCCATGCGCCGCCCACCGAACCAGGACCGCGCAAGAAGGGACGGAAAGCCCCAGCCATTCCGGTCCCATAGTTAACCATTTCCACCCCCAGGATCTTTTTTCACAATGGGGTCATCACTCTTCGGTTAGCCAGAAGCCATATCGGGATGTTGGTCCTGATCCGCAGGATCAGGAGGGGCTCGGTGAGGATGTTGGTTCAACTCGCCTACGCAGAAGAAGTGGTCCGTTGAGCGGCAGCAGCAGCCGACCCCCAAAGAGGTGTAGGTAGTGAGATAAGAATGCCGCTAGCCAGCGGTCGCGCTCACGTACTCCCAGGAATGGTGATGCGTAAAGGGAGGGGAAGAAAGGATAATTGATCGCATGAGTTGTGAATCGATTGAGCAAATCGTTGAGCTTAATCTCTCTATCGCTAGGTCCTTAGCGAGTACGCCAGCCCCTGCGAGGAGGGAGGATCGAGTGTCGACATAGGCGTAATTTGGGTTTTTAGTGATACCATTTCTGTCCTCGTTTCGATCTCGTTTTCCCCCTCATTCTGGGTTTCCACCCGACTTTCTTCCCATTTGCCTACCTAGCTCTCTTCCTCTCTTCCTCTTTTTCTCTCTTTCTCAATTCCTTTCCCTCTGGAGGCGCAATGATCGAACATCCATATATCGGGGATTCATCCCCTCTTCCGCGTGTGTAGTTGCCAGTAATCATACTTTATCACTCGGTGGCTTATGCTGTGAACTAGAAAAATGAGCATTTTAGGAGAGATAGGGGTAGAATAAACAAACGAGTAGCTTTTATATACACTAGGGCGTCATGGTAAAAATACACAACCAGTCGGGCCATCGGCATTCACTCTCCAACGAGGGGACGAGGAAAACCGGGGGGGGGGGGAAGACAAGTGTTCAGCAGGCAAAATAAAGTGAATTTATCAGAGCAGGGCACTGGTGCCGGGCCACAAGTGACTATGCATACGGTAGGTTTTTTAATATATTTCTTTAATCCCTGTTTTCAAGTACCCATGGTCTAGACAAGTAACAGAAAATAAAACACCTACTAATCCCTACTTATCACACTCTAGTTTTCATACTGCTCCCTTTGGAGACTATAGGCGGTATTCCCGCATCTCTAGTCACTGCGCATAGAAATAAGACGGCACCCATCCCCGCGAGGAATATTTGTGCCGTGTGCTGTCTCCACTACTCACACAGAACACGCTCATCCGCAGCGCTGGGCAGTGCAGTGCACATTACGAATCCGCGATACCCTTTTCCTACCAACCCTCCGATAACCGTTCCCATAGCAACCCCACCTGTTACTATAATTATCCCAGGCAAATCTCACAATCCGCACTTTATTACCGGATACATTCCGAGAACACGAGAAGCGAAACTATTTGTCAACCGCTCTGACACCTTCCGATCCGGTTTGAGTCCTGTCCTTGGATTTCCACTTTTTTGTACGACATCCAGCCAAGAGGCACCACATGGCATGTGCATGAGACCGAGTAAATTTTCGAGGATTCAAGTCGCCAGTGCGCGAGTCCTTCCAGAACGTGATGCGAGAGGGAGACTCGGGCTGCTTTCCATTGTATTGCACTAAAGTTTAAATAGATACGATCGCGGAAACCCAAATACATAACCCCCCAAATACACAGTCCCCACTGATTGGCTTGTAACCTCAGATTACTGAGATTTGGCCAATCAGGAGCGAACTGTGAATTTGGACAGAGTGCGCATTTGGGTGCTCCACGATTATATTGTAAGAATTGAATAATTGGCACTCGCCGCGAAATTCCCTCTCTTGGAAAGGAGCCCGAAAACACAGCCAAAGCTACAAAAAAAAAAAGAATAAAGAATAAAGCAGGAGAAAAGTTCCAGACCTTACCCACAAAGGCAACCCCAACGTCCTGGCGCTAGTCCAATTATTCGAGCTCTTACTGTATCTACGAGCAAAGGACGGGTAGTTTCAGGAGGATGGCAAAGCTAAGCTACGACAGTGTCGGATCTCATCGCAGTCGTCGAGGCCCACCGTTTTCGCGATATGCTATGGTATCTCAGGCCCTGGCCTACCAGTATGAGGTGCCTCGGTATCTATGCTTCAACAGCCAACGAACTCACCCTACCGTGCTGTTCTACGAGATCCACCACAGAGTATTCAAACCAAATAATAACATTCTCAAATAGCCACTCTGATGGCACTGCTGTAGTACCGATACCTTACTGCCATCGCCCCAGAGGGCACTGAGGGAAAGTGCGTAACCCCCACCTTGATTTTTTCTCGATTGGCACTGGAGAAGACAGCCAATAAATTAAATGTTTGGGCTCAGGGCATAAGCCACCCTGTGGCAAACGGGTACCCGAGCAGACCACAATCGTGCCATCTAGCGCCACAACTCGTTATGCCATTACGGTATTGGTGCCATACTACGGGTATCGTACCGGAACCTATCTAATCTCGTGATACTTGTACCAGCCTCAACATCAGGGCAGTGCGCCAACCCCACCACGATCCAAACTAAACTTGATCAAAACCAAGTGAAGCCCAATATGGAATCGCCAAGCCTAATACGTAACCACCACTCTCTATCCAAGAAAAGGAACAAACTGCCAAGACAGCGTCATTACACAATCGTACAGTACGCGTCACTCAATATCCGAGCCCTATGCCTTGCGCCCAGTGATCTTCATGACGGCGCTGCCGGCAGGCTTCCCACAGTAAAAGTCTCATGGCCACTGGTGATGATGGAAATATATAAATCCAACTTCCTACTTTCCTCTCTTCTCCATTCTAATCACCACCGCCATTTCTATTCACCAACCGGTGCCGTACTTGATTGATTGTCGAGGTTTATTCCAGGATCAACATACAACCCAACAATAAACATGCGCTTCTCAGCGATCGTTCCTATAGCCCTGTCTATCGCGGCCTTCATACTTGCTCTCCTTGTGTTGTTTGCCGGTAGAGGTAACGGGTTCCTAAGCGACACTTATATCATTAAGGTAACTTTCTCTCCATGCCCTCCAGATAGACACACGCACTAACAAGGGCCACCAGATTGATACTTCAAACCTCGGAGGCGAAGGCACTTCCCTCAACGCCTCAAACACTGGCATCAGCGTGCTCGACAACATCCTCAATTCGGCCACCCAGGGCATTGTTAATGCCACCGCCGAGCGCCTCGGTCTGCACGATTTCTACAAGGTTTTTGTTATGAACTACTGCGAAGGCGACCGCGACTCCAACAACAATGAGCAGATCAAAAACTGCACTAAGCAGAAGGGAATGTTCACCTTCGATCCTGTCGGTATTTTCGAGAACGAGCTATTGCAAGGTGTGACGTTACAGGACTTGGGTGTCAACACTCAGGACCTTGACAATGCTATCCACGTTTTAAACGTTGCCTACAGGACTATGTTTGTCACGTACTGCGTTGGAATTGCCGCTGCTGGTATCGCCATGATTCTCGGAGCCTTGGGGTTCTTTGAGAGTAGGCTCATCGCATGCGCTAATTGGACGTCCGCTGTGGTGAGTTTGGCTCCGTTCTTTTTTTTCACCTTTTGAAGCGGCCGCCGACTGATTCTCTGTTTCAGATATCCTTCTTACTCCTCGGCGTTGCATCCGGCATCGGTACCACCGCTGGTGTCAAAATTCGTGACGCGATAAACCGCGAGATGGGAAAAATCGGTATCCGAGCCTATCTTTCGAAAAAGTACCTCGGTATGACATGGGCTGCTGTTATCTGCATGCTTATCGTCACCTTCTTTTGGTGTGGAGCTTGCTTCTCCAGGAGAAAGAGTAGGACCTACCGTAAGGATGTTGATGAGAGCCAATTGGCTGGGCCCAGGCCTGTTGGAGCAAAGAGGTCCTGGAGGAGATGGAGACATTAGAGAGGGTTAGGATAGGGTTAGACGGCGTATGATGGATAACGAATATTTCCTTGGATAATGTATATAAGGTTTCTGGGAACAGGTCTTTTACTTTTATTTTCTATAATCATGTATTCATTTGTTCAAGCAAAACAGTCCTATACCCTTAATTTTATTTCTTTCCTCCCTCTTCCTCCGGGTAATGCTATCAAACGAGTCTTCTTTGTCCTTTTTTTCCTTCCTCGCTCCAAGATACCCAAGCTACCATCCTTGCCATTCTACCATATTCTTTTCCCTTTCTTGTTGACCGATCTTGTCACGCTTAACCGAAGCGAGCGCATGCTAGAAATAGATGGGAATCTATATGACTGGCGGCCGCTTCACTACTCTTCTTGACTAAGATTTTCCACACTTACAGTACCGTACTCTCCGCCGAAGACGACGGAGGGCGCTCCGAGCACCCTTTGAGTAGAGGCTGAGAGATAAAGTGTAGAGGGAGGGGAAAGTGTTTCGAGTGAGATGTTGTGGAATAACCCTAACCACCACCATGAAGATTAGTCATGTAACATGCATGCATGGGAGGCATGGCATTCAGCCCCAGAGCTAAAAAAGCGTTTTTTCAAATGCCAGATTTCGGGCTGATCTGTCAGTTCTGTTCTGCTGTGCTCGTATCATATGCAAGAGAGCGTTACACATCAAAAAGTCTTTCGACTCGAAAAACTTGCATGACAGTTTTCCAACCGGGGCCGAATGTCCCTGGTATCGAATTACAGATCATGTAGATCCGTAGGTTTCCGGTTTGGGTGTTTGGGAGTTTAAATATGTTTTTTTTTTCAGGTTGTTGCCAGTACTCTTGTCTGATATAGGTGACTTTTTTTTATTTTTATTTTTATTTTTTGCTCCAGAGGATTTCACGGTGTTATCTTTTTTTTTTTTTGCTGTGGGTCGGTTGAAGATGGATGGGATGGGAAGGAATGCGAAGGATGGTGTGGAGAACACGGGTACGGTACCGTTGGAGTTTCCAGACGGATGGATGTTCGCTTAGGTAGTCGGAGGTCGAGTTACGTAGGCGCTGGGGGGGTCCGGTGTTTCAAGATCCAGGTATATTGGTCGCTGATGAGACCGTAATGGTCATGGAATGTAACGGGTAATTAGGAGGATACGGTGGTACGAGTACTCGAGTACTCGAGTACAGTCTGTAGCATAGAGAATGGATGAGATGATATCTGTGGAGTCGTTCTTGTGCTTATTATAATAATATTATTATGGGAATATTCTACTCGACGTTAATTACTACTGTAGTAGATGGATCAAGTTGTCTCTCCTCATCAGCATCATCATCATCATCATCATCATCATCTTCCCTTGGCCTTCTCCTGTGCTGCGTCAGGGCGAGGGTTGGCGTGGGTGGTTGCGGCTCTTGGCCATCCACCCTCTTTTCCTCCCCCCCAAAATAGGAAATTAGCACAGCCCCAAACACTCCTCCGACGGGCTTGAGGGAGAGGGAAAGGGGATTTTTACTCGTTCGAGGCTTGGGTGTTAATGCATTTGTTCCTCGCACTTTCCCATTCTTGGATTTGTGAACAACCCCCTGGATTTTCTCCTCCATTCTTTCCATTCTTTCACAGTCAGCTTTTGCTTTGGCATTCCTCTCCTTTCTTTCTTCCCGTATAACGCCCAGCCAAAGCCCCAGCCTGGTTGATTATTTCCTTCCTTCATCGTGAAGTCACTCTTGGTTGCTTGTCTCTCCTCCTCTCTCTCTCTCTCTCTCTCTCCCCGTTCTTGTTCCAGTCGCTCCTTTCCCCCCCCCCCGCCTTCTATTTTTCCTTTCCCCTCCCCTTGTTTACTACTACTGCTGCTGCTAGGGTGCCTGCCTACATTATTATTACCTTATACATATACTATTCGAGGTGCATCTCTTTCTTCACTTCCTTCTCTTGCTCGTGAGCTGTGGTAGAAAGCTGTAACAATTTTCTCTACTGGTACTTCTTGCTTCTACCGCACATATCAACACAAAGGATACAACAAACCACTTTCCCCCAACTCTATCCATATGCGGTGCTGAACTGAACGCCTGGTGCACGTCTCAATTTTTTCTTCCTCTTGTCCCCTCTCCAGCCTTTCACTAGATCCATCGCTCGCTTCGAGTCTCTCTCTCTCTCTCTCTCTCTCTCTCTCTAGCTTTTTCCTCGCTCACCGGTCGCTCGTTTTTATTTTAAACTTGCTCAAATTTTCCCGCGGATACGGTACCGGTAACCTTCTCTTATCGGCAACCCCCCATCTTCAACCCCTTGTTCAAGCTGCTCTTTTACTATATTATATGCAAAGATGAAGGTATCCTGCTCTTCGTCACGACTGCTAGCTTCTTCGCTATTGTTTGCCACTCTTGGGTCGTCTATTGTCGTTGATGTAAATAGTGACTGTTGGTCTCTCCCTTTGTGTTCCGGGTACCCCCTTTATCCTTCGGCATGCCTAAACTGACCTCGGTATCCTTACAGCTTCCATCAAATCGGCTGCGAAAACTGTTGCCCAGAACCTGCGTGCCCTATATCCATCCAACGAGACGTGGTTTGTGCCCGGCGAATTTGGTTTGATCCAGACGCCCGATGGAAGTAATGACAAGGGATACTACTGGTGGGAGGCAGGCGCCGCGATGGGGGTGAGTGCATACTCCTTATGATACGATGCAACCGTGACCGTAACCAACAATGAAATCAACAGAACAAAAACTGACGGAAACAAACAAATAAACAAACAAACAGGCTTGGATTGAATATTGGCATTATACTGGTGACAGCCAATTCAACGACATTGTGACGGAGGGCATGTTGCGCCAGGTTGGCGAAAAACAGAACTACGAGCCACAGGCACAGACCCTTTCTCTCGGCAACGACGATCAAGCCTTTTGGGGTATTGCTGCTATGGCGGCCGCTGAACGTGCATTTCCCGATCCCCCGTCGGACAAGCCTCAGTGGCTTGCCCTCGCTCAGGCCGTTTTCAATCGGCAGGCGTCTCGGTGGGATACTCAGCATTGTAATGGCGGTCTGAGGTGGCAGGTTGTGTCGACCAACAAGGGATATGATTACAAAAATGCCATTTCCAACGGTCTCTTCTTCCACCTGGGTGCCCGGTTGGCAAGATATACTGGGAATCAGTCCTATGCGGATTGGGCCGAGAAGGCTTATGATTGGTCCAGGGAAAGTGGCCTGGTTAGCTCGGATTATAAAATCTACGATGGTGCTCATATCCCGGAATGTGTTGTTTCTAGTGTCTATCAGTGGACCTATAATGCTGGTGTCTATCTCTCCGGTGCTGCTTACATGTATAACTTTGTATGCGCGCACTCCTCCCTCCTTGTATGGCTCGTTTGCGCTAACCCTTTTAGACCAATGGAACCAACCAAAAATGGAAGAACGAAATTCAGAAGCTCATGAACGCTACCGCAGACCCCTTCTTCTCAAAGGACCCTCCAAACATTATGCAGGAATCTACTTGTGAATTCGGATTCACTGGAACCGATCCTACCTGTAACACTGATCAACGTTCTTTCAAAGCTTATTTCGCTCGTTTCCTCGGATACACTTACCAGATGGCACCCTTCACCGCTGATTTCATCATTCCTCGTCTGAAAGCTACTGCGGTCGCCGCGGCTGCATCATGCAATGGTGGATCCAGTGGCACGATTTGCGGTCTCTCGTGGATCAAGTCGACATACGACGGTGCCCCTTACGGTATTGCAAAGGGAGGAGTGGGAGAGCACATGGCTGTTATGGAGGTCCTTCAGAACAATCTTGTGCCACAATCGAAGCCCCCGGTCACGGCCAATAGTGGAGGAACGAGTGTTGGTAATGCCGCCGCAGGAGGAAATGGCCCTGATCCCAACGACCTTTTACAGACCGATCCAAGTACGACCGGAGACAAGGCTGGGGCAGGAATTTTGACTGCGGTTGTGTTGGGCTTCATGTTGAGTTTGACGTACTGGCTTGTCAAGTCTTAGAGGAATAAAAAAAAAAAAAGAGGTTGTATAGGGTTGTAAAAGGGTGGTTATGGGTATTTCTTTTCTTTTCTTTGATGCTTTGCGCGGTTTTTTCTTTAGGATGGTTCTAGGTTGGCGGGGAAATTGTCGGGTGTAAGTGGGAGCAGGCACTAACCCATAGTCTGGGAATAGAGGGTGTAGGGATGTGAATGGGAGAAGAGAGGAGAGGAGATGAGTCTGCTCGATAATACTCTTGTTTTTCTTATTCTTGATACCTGTACTCGGAATTATAACTACTACTGCTACTGTACGAATCATTTTTTCATCATTTGGGGTGTCTATATTTTCTCTTTCTTTTCCCATTTGCGACTTTTTTATCCCTGAAATTACTGTATGTTTTCTTTTTTTTTTCTTCACATTTTATTTCTGCTCCTTACCTCTCCTCTTTCCGTGAGTTTCCTTGTAATGTTTGGTTTGAACTCAGTTCCTCGGCCAGTTAGAATCGTGCGGTAGGAATCGACCGAGGATAGTGTGACACGGTATTTCCTAAGGCGGGTGTGGTGGACGTGATATTGCGAATGCGGGGCACTATTCCTGCAGGTGGCGTGTGTACCTGCATTGTTATCGTCGGTCCCGGCGGTGTGGTTATCGATAGGGGAGGGATGATAGAAGTGCGGGGTTGCTGGGGTTGAGTGCATGAGGCGTCACTCGGTTGCGAGTACTGTGGAGTGTCAAGGGGTGAGGAGTGGAGCGGGGTATAGTGTATCAAGGCTCGTGCTAAAGAGTCAATTGATATATATAACGAGTGTATTGGGTGGTGATGCTTCAAGCTTGTGGGGCTGTTGCTGATGTATTCGCGCGGATATTGCCTCAATGGTTACTTCGAGTGGTATAGGTGAGTTATTTTGATAATGGAACGGATTCAAGATTTTTTATTGTGGGATGGAAGTTACCTGGGGTTAAGTTACGGCCTGGCTGAAAGTAGCCGGAGTGTTAAGGTGGCGGGGAGAAGAAAGAGGAGATTTGAGTCTAGACTGGAGTATATGGCGATCGGGAGAGGTGATGCTTGAACATAAGTAGGAATTCTTTAGGGTGGGTTCTCACTCCTGCTATGGCTGACGCCTCAATGTCGGGGGTGGCATATCGCACTGTCTACCGTATGCCGTTCTAAGGGTTGTGGGGGTGTAGGGTGAGGGAGTGTCTCGGCGGGTTTGAATGTATCATGCTAATTTCCGCTCTATGGTTCTGTACTAAGTTGAATGTGAGCAAACTTGGCCCAAATATAGCTGTTGTAAGTATTTCGGGTCTTTGGTCATCTGCCCTATCCTCTCTGTTCATATCGCCTTTCAAGGGCACAATGCTACACGAGTGATCATTCATGAAAGCCAGGAGGTGGTATGTTCCGGTCTAAGAGTTTTTGTTTGAGCCCTATGTTCCCCCACTAGCCGAGTAGGCCCTTTTCCTTATAGTCGAGAATCTCTTCCAAGAGAACCACCATCACTTGAACAATCCTCTGATCTTCTCACTACAAACTCAATTTTTATACACGCGGTATTACTTGCAGCGATTTGCATCAAGTGTAGAGATCTAGTAAATTCCCTCAGAGAGTAAGTTCCCCCCCACACTCTCCTCGCTTGCTCTCACGCTATCAAGCAAACCAGCTAATCAATGAGCGAGAGACAGCAATTCATCATTTCCGATGGCCATCCACGCCAGCCGCATTCCTCTGCCAACCTCCCGCAACCGCAAACGTCATAGACAGCCGGAGTACTGGCACTGCCACTACAGCTCTTCAAACCTCCCTCCCAAATCCTGGGAACTCTACATCCAATCCCGCCACACCGCCCGCCAGGAGAGACTGTGGCAGAATGAAGAACAGGAAAAACTCCGCGTCTTCAGAGCCACGCGTATCGAGCACGAGCCCCTGGGCCCCTATTTCCTCTTCGAAAACCGTAAGAAGGAGACCGCGGGGGTGAATACGTCTGTCTCTGGTGGTAGGATTGTAGACTTTACTTCTGTGCTATTTACTTGTGGGATAGAGGGGGAAAAAGGAGGGAACGGTGGGAGGCCCGCGATGTTCATGGACGACGTTTACCCTACTCGCGTACCGGTATGGGAGAAGAGAGAGCGGAGGATTTCACCACTGGTACCTGTTCCTCATTCACCGGAACGGAAATCTGAAAAGTCGGGTGAAGAGCAGCCTTCTGTGCTATTTACTCGTGGGATAGAGGGGGAAAGAGGGGAGAATAGTGGGAGGCCAGCGATGTTTATGGATGACGTTTACCCTACTCGCGTACCGGTATGGGAGAAGAGAGAACGGAAAATTTCACCGCTGGTACCTCTTCTTCATTCGTCGACACAGAAGCCTGGGAAGTCGGGCGAAGAGCAGCAGGAGTCTATAGAAGCTATGCTTGAGCGCTGCCGTGGAGCGAGGAATTACCGGAAGAGACTGGCACAGATGGAGCTTCTTGGAATGCGGAGGAAGGAGTTCTTGTCTGAGGAGCTTAGTCTATATGAGAGGGTGGTTGTGGAGGGGAAGATGGTGGAGGAGGGGTTTCCGGTGCATAAGGATCGGGATTGATGTATTGTACAAGTGTAGAGTACTTTGTGCGAGGAGTCTGGGAGGGACGGATTATGGATAAGTAGACTTCGGGGGAAGGTGGTGCTTGGACATAGTTAACAGGCTTCGCCATTGTCTGTTTGTCTGTCGTCTGTCTGCCGGGCCGGAGAAATATAAACCTTTCTTTGAAATTTACCTTGTTGCATTGGTAGTTTTGATGGGTCGTTGGCAATGTCTACTTTATTCACTTTGCGCTTTAGATTATTCGTAAGATAGAGCTGGTTTCGAGTTCTTATGAGTTTACATAGTATGCCCCCAATCCTTTTATATAAGACTAAATATTTTACAATAATATCATATCATCATACTCATGAAGCCTGATCAACAGGGTAGCAATTCTATAATCCTGTTGAATTCTGCTCACATGTTTGGCCGGATGCTAGCAGCTAGGGCATTAATCATCTCCGCTTTTGTACAGGTCTTCTCAACTTTACATCTAAACTGCGGGGGGATATTATCAATTATCTACAAAGAGTTCCGTGCCGATCACTGTAAATAATTTGCCGTTAGAGGTGGGTTGTAGTTTGGAGGGAGCTGTTGGACATCATTTAAAATCACTCGATTGTCATCTGCGGCTTGCAGTGGATAGTGGACTTTGGATGGTACGGCTGGGGCCATTTGGTCGAGAGGGGCGACGGAAAAATTGACTCGATTGGTGACTGAATGTAGTACTAGTAGTGTAACGGGAGGTTCGGTCCGTTGGATACTTTACACGGTAAGTACTCGTTCTTAGAGATCTGCGGTCGACACTACCTGTGGGGAGAATTTCGACGAGCTGTAAGAATCATGAGAGCCCTTGTTCCTTTCTGTAACGGAAGTATTGATGGCTTGTGGTATGATACTTTATGTAATGATCAGTAAGTTCTCAAAGTAACTGGAAACTTTTTTATGAAGCTGCCATACAAAAGGTACCGTATAGTTCATGACAACCTCTCTTGTTCTAGACTGGCTCATGAGTGGTTCCTTAATTCTATAAACCTCTTGCTCAAATCCCCTTTGCTGAGAACCGCTGTCTACATGTTTCCGGTCTGATCTGACCTAGAATGCAACTCCCCAGCTCCTTGGGACCAAGAAAGAAAATAGTCTGTCTGTGAAAAAGGCTCGGTTTTTGTGTAAAACGACTACTGGCCTGAATTTTCCTATCCTAATTTATTGGTGGCGGCGAACGAAGGAGCTATTAATATTAATAGTGAACACAACGGGTGAAGACGTCTGGAAGTCATGAGGTCTCAAAGTAGAACGCTGCCAGACTGGTTGGTACTCCGGACAAGAGCCATGAGCGACTTCCGGATCTATCGCTTGATGAATCTGGTACTTGTAATACGAGCACTGCGAGGACGGCTTCTGTAGATGAACATTAAAGAATGGACGGGAGGTGGAGTGGGGTTTTTTTTTAATATTTCGGGGGTGGGGGCGCTATAAATCTCCTTATGATCAGTTTCAAAAAATTATCTATGATTTAACTCTATCTGAAGCTGGAGCATAAGTTATGGGTTTTCCTGGCACTATATATCTACTGTAGGAAGTGTGGGGGACTGGTTGCGATGCTGGGTACAGTACTGGACTAGTACGAGTACTGATAATGTCTTTCTCATGTCTAGAACCTTATGTCTTTAGAGGTATGGCTGGGAAATCATAACATCGGGTGTCGTTTTACACTAAAGCGCAGTAATTGAAGTATCATAAGAAATATATGGGGGGTTTTCTTTTTGGGAAACTACAGTTTCATCGTTTGTAATCTGATACAAGAAAACACCTTCTTTTTCTCCAAGCTCCGTCTGTATGAGTAGGCTTTAATTTTTTTCTTGTACCGGTAGGGGTTTGGCTGGGCGTGGCTAAGCAATTGTTACTGGGGAACCCTAGCTTAGGTGTGTATTTGTGTATCATACGGTCGGTCCCCTCTTACGGGTTCTGAATCTGTTTCCGAATGGCGCTGACGTTCGGGGAGACTATTATTGAACTAGCACAAAGATCCGATAAGTGTGAAATTGCTAAAGCGCAAGCTAGAATGGAGATAATAAAAGAAAGAAAAAAGAGGAAAAGCTATCTCCCGACATTCATGAAATGAACTAGCCCCTTCACCACCAAATCTATCACTGACATCCAGGGGATCCCACTTTCTCTCTCTCTAACAGAAGCTTGCAGGTCATTGAATCGCTGATGAAACTCCTCGCGTTCTTTCTGCTGCACTCCTTCCATGTGCTTGACCCGCCTGTGCCACTCGTCCTCCTGCTCTCGAATTTCCCTCCTCCTTTCTCTTCTCAAATTCTCCCTATCGTTCTCTACCTGGGTCAGTTTCTCCTCAATTCTCTGCCTCTCTTCGGAGAGAACCTCCTTGAGCTCATCGTCCTTATCCTTCAACGCTTGCACCCACTCCGCCCTCACAGCGCTCAAAGCCATCTCATGATTCTTCTGCAATCGTGCGAGCTCCGCGTTCACCGCTTCCCCGGCCGCAGTCTCGTATAATTCCTTGCCCTCATTCACGAGCTCATGTTGAATCCCCAACGTCACGCGGCCCATCTTGACAAGCACGTCGATAAGGTCCAAACCAGACTCTCTATCACCAAGGTACTTGGCAACTTTAGCGCCACGACTTAGCATCCCCTTCCAGAACTCCGGATTTTCCCTCAATTCCTTAACGCGCTTGTTGCCGAGCTCTTCGGGGACGTTTTTCCAGTGCGTTGTCGCGAGGAATACGTGATTGAGTGCATCTTCCCCGCAAAGCTTCCGAAACATGCGTAGGTTCCTGAGCGCCGAGCCTTCCATTTTAACGGCGGATATGGGGTGCAAGTAGATTATTCCGGAGAGTTTGAAATTCTCGCGGTAGCTGAATTCCATCCATGTCGCTATGTCGAGGAGGACATCCGTGTCTGTGCGGTAAGTGTCGTTGAATCCGGGGGTGTCGACAAGAGTGATGTTTAAACCTTCGTGTTTGAATCGGTAGGAAGTTATTTTGTCGGTGCCTTTTTTTTTTCTTCTCCTTAGTATATACTTGTTTTCGGTGTCGGATAGATTGGAATGGAATGGAATGGGGGGAATACAAGACTCTAAACCGTCCCCGACGGCAATTTCGTTGAGCCCCGTGACTTGGCGTATGAGATGGCTCTTCCCAGCACCCGTGACACCCATCACTGCTATCACTATTTCATCCTCCATGAGGGTTTTGTAATCGATATCTTCTAGCTCCCATGCGGAAGGTGGTGTATCTGCGACTGAGGATTCCATAGAGGAGAGGCTCTTGAAAATTCTTTTGCTGACCGTACTGAGGGCTATTGAATCGAATACCGTCCCACACAATACTTCTATATGAGTGCTGCCCGTACGTTTCCCCGCTTTATCAAGCCTACACATCGAATTGGTTGCGGCTAACTGGGGGAATAGGACTGCGGCAGCATACAGTACACGAACCACACTGGTGAGGGGTATTGACATCGATTTTGTCACCGTGCGCAGGCAGCAACTAACGCACTGCCACGTCGGTGATCGATAATGAGGTGCTCGAGGACATTACGGCTGCCTAGGATTTTTCGGCTTAGCGTCCGTCCGGGCCGCAAGCGGAACGATTCCCCGCCTGTTTTGTGGGCCCTCGATTATGATACGGTAGTAGTACTACTCGAGTACCGTAAAATCTCTTAGAATTCGGTATCTCCGATAGCTCCGTTGGCTCGCTAATCTCTGGATTCAGAGACAAAAGCCCTTAAGAAGGATTAGTTCTTTCCCGGCATAGTATAGCGTGAGTCAAAGGCTGTGTTGGATCTCAGAAACTTGCGTGCCAGCTTGCCAGCTAAACCTACTCTGAGCTGGTGCCGCTATTTGCAGGGGTATTTGGCGCTACCGAATCGAAAGACTTTTTACGGTACCGTAGTAAAAATTCTAGTTCGATCGAGTGTTCCGAATATCTAGGAGAGACAAAGATTGGGTGTAAATTGGGCTTTGGGGGCACTACTGATATCATTTTTGGAGAGGCTGACGCTCATTGATGGGTTACGGCATACTGGTATGGGACAACGAATGAAGTTGGGATGGGGTTTGTTGAGTTGGGGCTCTAGGAGGCAGTGCGATTGTATTGCCATGGTCGTTGGGATACTCCAGTCGAGTGGGTAGAGAGGCAGGGTATAGTGGGTGGTGCGATGATTGGTAGGGGATAGGCTATGGTCTACAAGCACAGCGCTGGGGATTCTTGTGGGGATCGCAATTGTGGGGAGTGGGTAAACTTTCTACAAGCACGGTAAGTTGAGAGAAGGGAAGATCTGAAGAATCCCTGACTAATCCGGGGTTAACTACCGGTAGTGCGAAGTGCTATACTCGTATATTTAGTACAGCAGTTGACGTTAGCTTCAATTCAGGATTGAGAGTGGGATGATGCTCTGGGTAATTTCCCAGCATTTTTGCCAGGGATGATGAGTGGTGGTGAGTGAATTATCATGCTTCTTAATACACGGATTTACGTCTTTAATAGAGAGTGGGTTAGGAATCACCTTATTACGACTTTGATCACAAAACGAGAGCAGGGCGCTGAGAAGGCTGGTGATAAAACCTTAGACAAATTCTTATCAAACAAGTCAAACCCTAATACCATTGGTGGAAAGATTCTACCTCTTCGAACCCTTCGTCCTCCCGGTGCTGTTCGGCTGTCGCACTAAGCGATTCTGCTTCCTTCTTCTGCTTCTCCCTAGGCAATTCCTCAGAATCTGCCGAAGAAAACACCGGGGGTGTTCTTGCAGGTGTTGTCGGCGGTCTTGAGGGTGGCGGTGGGAGTGGTCTAGCTGGACCATGTATTTCCACGATTGCAGGCGTCCATACGCTCCAGTCGTCTAAGTTCTCCGCGTTGTCGTTGCCGTATTTGAGGAACCCTGGGGAAAGGATCAAGTCTATCCGCAAGTGGGCTTGAGGATCGTAGTCTTCGTCATCAATTCTACTCTTCACTCGGGGGTCGTTGGGGATGAAAAGTCGATTGTTGTTGCTAAGCCTAGACTTAGAGAGCATCTGTAGCTCGGAAGATTGCCTGCTCATTTTCTCGTTGAGTGTTTTGGCATACTCGACAATCGCGCGGAGCCTTTTGCTCTGCTCACGCAGCTCTCGAGGAGATAAACTAGGGTAGTGGGCGGTGGTGATTGGTCTGAGAACTTCTTCGATTTTGCAGACGATATGTGTTGCGTATTGCTCTTTATACGATTCGAGCAGGTAGGATTCTTGGCTGCTTAGCGGCCATCTCGGGCACGAGTAGAATGCCTGGAGGCTGCTCGCTCGCCAGCGCTGTGCCTCTGCTCTATCAACTGCGTTTATTAGAATGGGCTATAGGGCTAGAAGAGGAAGACATACTGTTGCACTTCATCCGGTACAAATCTTGAAACTGTCGATGATCTAGCGGCGTTCCGGAGAAGGGAGAAGCAAAGATTCGACTGCATATCATGTTCCCAAGCACCGCCTGGACTAAATGCGAAGCTTTGAAGAAGTTCTTACTGCCCCAGTCACTGTTTTCCCAGGACACCTCTTCTAATTCCTTTCTGAACTCCGAGAACTTGCTCATATCGAAATCTACTATCTTAATATTAAAATAGTCCTTCGCCCAGTCCGAGCACTGCCGAAATATTTCTCGGAATTGGGAACTGATGGCCTCATGCGACTCGCGCGCAGCGCTCCTTGTTTTTTCGTACTCTTGACTCTGAAGCTGTTTGAGTTCTTCCGTTTGTGCATCTCGGATTCTCTCGCTTTCCTCTAATTTGTTGCTAAGCTTTGTAACTAAATCCTCTAGCGCCGAGACTTGAATCCAGAGATTTGTATTTTCGTGTCGTAGGCGTTCGTTATCTTCAACTAGTTTTGTTTTCTCTCCCTTTAGCTTTGCTCGCTTGGCATCTAAGAATGCATTGCGACTAATAAGTGCGTTTACGTCGACTGGATTGCCATTTAGTTCCAATGACTGAGTATCTTCGCCAGAACTCTGGGGAAGGGTTAGAGATTTTCTGAGAATAAGGAAGAGTGGTTCTCACTCGAAGACGTGCCCAGAGTCCTTTCTCCTTTTTTGAGATTGGGGCTGGTTGTTGTGCCATGGAGGTTCTGGCTTGGACAGGGCGATTCTCTTCCATATTTGAGGGCAGGCAGCGAGCGTCGTGCTCAATCGTGGGATGCTGTGCGCGTACAAGATTCGTTGAGAGCGCAGCGTGAACGATTTCGCAGTTATCGTGCAATTAGCTATAACAGATTATGGCAACTGTTACTGAGAGTCGTCTAGCCAATAGAAAAGTTGGGGCGGCCATTTCCCCGCACAGAAAAAAGCAAAGATGGACGCGCAGGGAGCAACTGTTTATGCGCACAGGCAGCTGATTCCAATAGCGAGGTTCTGCTCGGTCGTGCACATTATGCTGCCACAGCAATGGGAGGGGTTCGACAAGGAACAAGGAAGGAGATAAAAACTTTTTTCTAATGTGCGCTAAAAGCTCTGTTAACTTAGTGCAGAGATAATGTAGCATTAACTGAAACGAAACAAAGGGATGATTAGCTAGGTTCTGCTCGGTCGTGCACATTATGTTGCCACAAGCAATGGGAGGGGTTCGACAAGGAACAGGGAAAGAGATAAAGAGATAATGTAGCATTAACTGAAACAAAACAAAGGGATGATTAGTCTGAGCAGAGTTTCGCTGGGAACTAGGGATGGAGCTGCTATATTCTTATCCCTTATAGTCTTAGAGTAAAATATTTTGTGCCAGTTAACATTGCTACTATTCTTAAATCGTTTTAGTTAGTGCTCATGCTCGCAGAACCTGAAGATTGTTTGGAAATCACACTTTCTCTTAGCAAAGATGCTAAGAGATAATGTGCACGAGTGAACAGAACCTCGCTAATTGCGACCATCTTGAGATTTTTGCAGAGTCGAGAGATTTACTTAGACAGATCGAGCATCATACGGCTCTGTTGACACGTTTCGTTGCATGAATTGGCTCAAGAACTCAAGGCAGCAGCGGGAAAGACTAAGGGTGGGGCTCGGGCGCGTGGCGTATTGATTTTCTGTCTGGATTGCTGTAAGATGCAAGCGCGCAAGCATGGATTGTCTATCTACGGGTAGTTTACCATCTCGTGCCATAGGAAACTGAGATCAGTTTGCTCATCCAACACCACGGGATTATCACTAACCTGTATCAACATCAGCGACAATAGAAACTTTTCCCTCTACACTGATAATATACCTTATCTTATATATCTAAAATGTCAAATGAACGCCACAGACTGGTAGTAGGCGGTATGTTCCCCTTGGCTTTTGGTTGGCGATATTCTAATCCGTAGATGGAAGTGGATTTTGGCACGACATACTCTGGTAATTAGCACACTCCTTCGACAACCGGACACCATGGCTAACCGATACCTCCAGGACTAGCATATATTCACACGACAGAGCCCGACTATAAAAATATAGAAGTGATCGATAGCTGGCCAGGTCGAGGAAACACCAACCATACCAAAGTTCCCACCGAAATCAGCTATTCACACAACGGCGCAACTTGGGGTTACGACATCCCCCCGGAAGGGATCCGCCACGGTTTCTTTAAGCTTCTCCTAGATGTGAACGCTGCAGCAACACAGTATGACAACCCCCGACTGACCACATCAAATCCGCAATCAATGGAGCACTCGTACGCAAACATCCCACTGCCTACGGGAAAGACTGCAGTAGAGACCACAACGGATTACCTCAAATTGCTGTACACGCATCTTATGAAGACACTGCGCCAAAGGCTTATCCGTACGCTGGATAATACACCGATTCAATTCGTTTTGACGACGCCAGCAATATGGAGTCATGAGGCACAGAACGCAACCTGCCAAGCGGCTAAGGATGCTGGATTTACGTCGAGGGCTGGGGATACATTGACAATGGTTTCAGAGCCGGAGGCTGCGGCATCGTATTGTCTTAAAGAGATTTATCACGAACGCTCAAATAGTGACAGTCCTCTTGAGGTAGGCTTTCTTCTGCCTCGGTATTCAGTGTTGGGGCTAACGAAATCCTAGCCGGGCGAGCGAATCGTAATTTGTGATGCCGGGGGTGGGACTGTGGTAAGTTACTTTGGATCGCGCTAGCTTTAGAGGTTGCTGAGTGACCAGGATTTGATAACCTACACGGTCGAGAGGGTAAGTCCTAGGTTGAGCCTATACGAAGCCGCCGTAGGCTCGGGTGGGAAATGCGGGTCAGTCGCAGTAGACAGAGCGTTCCTTAGCCTTTTAGAATCCCGTATTGGGCCCGGCTTTAGGGAATGGCCCGCTCGAAAGACAGCCCCACAGAGCTCCCTTATGCGCAGTTTCGACACGGCAAAGAAGGAGTTTGGAACGACAACTCGTACGGACTTCTGGCGGATCCCTGTTGGGTATGTGAGAGATGACCCCGAAAATGGGATTGAGGATACAGAATTGAGATTGACGGTGTGAGTATCTTAAACTAGCTGATGCCAGTATTAATGAAGGTCAACGGGACTGAAGTATTAAGTAGGGCTGATATGAAGGGCTTGTTTGACCCAATCGTCAAGCAAGTGATCTCCCTGCTGGGGCAGCAGGTTCGGGATTCTAACAAATTGGATTCTTCAAACAAAGTCTCTGTACATTATCCCTTGCCGGTTATCTTATGACTAAAGCTAATTAATAGACTATTTTCCTGGTTGGCGGTTTCGGTGAATCCGCATACCTCTATGAAGAAGTGCAGGCGTGGGTTAGATGGCAATCCTACCAAATCCGAGTTATCAATCCCAATTTTTCGTAAGCTTGTCGAAATCCCATAAGCCAATTCCTATAACCGTGTGCTAAAAGTGTATAGCTGGTCTGCCGTGGTCCGAGGCGCGGTTCTCCATGGCGTCGAGGGCATTGTCCATACTCGGAAATTAAAGCAACATTATGGCGTAGTAATAGCAAAAAAATTTGAAGCCGGCGTACACGACGAAGAAGATTCCTTCACGGATCCTTATTACGACACAAAATACAGCCGGGATAATGTTGAGTGGCTAGCAGCAAAGGTATGCGCTCACTTCTACTGCTTTACCAAATGCAAAATTGAAGGGAAAATAGGGCGACGACGCCAACAATGAAAAAGTAATTTCGATACCCTGTGGGGCATCCTTTCGTCCAGGCGATCAGCGATCGATAAAACTCTCCCTTGTTGGATGCAAATTTGAGAATCCGCCTCTGAGCGCTAAGCACTGGAGTAGGTTTTCTCGCCCTTCGTGAATTGGCAAAAGACTAACAACAGAAAAGTGGTGGATGCACTAGGGACGGTCACCTGTGATGTGAGTATAATGCCGCCATCAGCTTTCCAGATCAAGCGATCGGGGTTTTTTTTTCAAAATGCTGTTTCTAGGGCTAGTTTCACTGTCGACATGAAGGTTGGGTCAGCTGATTTGGAGCTGGACTTGATGCATGCCGGAAAGTCGTATGGGAAAGCTGCAATTGAATATTAAAGTCTCTGTTGAGATAGATGGTGTTTGGTTATGAGGCCAATGCTAGATATTTTTTAGGTCAATTTATGTGCGTCGGGCTGGGGGAAGGCCTCTAGATACCGAGTGATCGTTGGTGTGCAAGCACAGCGTTCTGGTACCGGGGTACGGTAGACCTAGTTTGTTGGATTCTTGGCCAAGTAGTTGTAGTACGGTGCGCTAGCTTTCGTTTGAGATTGAGAGTGGGATGACGCTCTAGGTAAGTTACCGGCATTTTACCAGGGATGATGGAGTTATCTTAAATAGATTTACGTCTTTTTGATCACAAAACGAGAGCAGACTGAGTAGGCTGGTGATAAAACCTTGGATGAGATTCTTATCGAACATATCAAACCCTAATACCATGGCCCACTGTTAGCGGCGTATGGATTGAAAGGTTCTATAATACCTGCTCGAACGCTTCGTCCTCATGGTGTTCCTGCTCGGTCGTCGTGCTAAGCGATGCCACTTCCTTCTGAATTTCTCCAGGCAATTCCTCAGAGTCTCTCGAAGAAAATGCCGGCGGTGTTCTTGCAGGTGCTGTCGGCAGTCTTGAGGGTGGGGGTGGGGATGGTCTAGCTGGATCATGTATTTCCACTATCGTAGGCGTCCATATGTTCCAGTCATCTCTCTCGGCATTGTCGTTGCCATATTTGAGGAACCCTGGAGAAAGGACTAAGTCTACTCGTAAAAGGTCTTGAGGGTCGTAGTCTTCGTCACCAAGTCTACTCTTCACTCGGGGGTCGTTGAGAATGAAGAGTCGATTGTTGTTGTTAAACTGAGACTTAGAGAACATCTGTAGTTTAGAGATTGCTTGCTCATTTTCTCGCCGAGTGCTTTGGCATGTTCGACAATCGTGCAGAGCTTGTTGCTCTGCACACGCAACTCTCGAGTAGACAACCTGGGGTAGTGGGCGGTGGTGATTGGTATGAGGACTTCTTCGATGTTGCGGACGATATCCGTTGCGTGTTGCTCTTTATGCGATTTGAGCCGGCAGGATTCTTGGCCGCTTAACGGCCATCTAGGACACAAGTAGAAGGCCTGGAGGCTGCTCGCTCGCCAGTGTTGTGCCTCTGCTCTATCAGCTGCATTTATCAGAATGGGCTATAGGGCTAGAAGAGGAAGACTTACTGTGTCACTTCATCCGGTACAAATCTTGAAACTGTTGATCAAAATCCGGCGGTGTTACGGAGAAGGGAGAAGAAAAGATTTGACGGCATATCATGTTCCCAAGCACCGCCTGGACTAAATGCGAAGCTTTGAAGAAGCTCTTGCTGTCCCAGTCGCAGTTTTCCCAGGACACCTCTTCTAATTCCCTTTTGAATTCCGGGAACTTGCTTATGTCGAAATCTACTATCTTAATATTAAAATAGTCCCTCGCCCAGTCCGCCCACTGTCGAAATATCTCTCGGAATTGGGAGCTGATGGCCTCATGCGACTCGCGTGCAATACCCTTTGTTTTTTCCTATTCTTGAGTCTGAAACCTTTTTAGTTCTCCCATTTGTGCATCTCGGATTCTCTCGCTTTCCTCTAATTCGTCTCTAAGGTTTGTAATTGTACCTTTCAGCTCCGTGACCAGGGTCTCGAGGCTCGCTTTGTTGCGTAGTAGGCATCTCCATCCCTGGTAAAATGCCGGGGACTTACTTAGAGCGTCATCCCACTCTCAATCTCAAATGAGAGCTAGCGTACCGTACTATAATTATATAATTACTTGGTTAAGAATCCAACAAATTAGGTCTACTGGAACGCTACGCTTGTTCACCAACGATCACTCGATATCAAGAGGTCTTCCCTGTTGGAGGTCGCACGGAAGAGGTCGGAGTTGAAGTGTAAAGTAATGGGACTTGAGAATAACAGAAAGAGAGAGATTGATGCTATCTTGCTTGTTCGCCTATAGACACGCCTGAGACTGCGGTACTTATAGCAATCTGTACTATGAACATACATCGATTTGACTCTAGTCATTTCCCAGTTTCCCATGTCCCAAGTAGCCTGGCCACTGGCCGAACACATCCGTACCACATATCACACTGAAGTCATACTTCCGACATTCCCCCAGCCCGATGCACATAAATTTAACTAAAAAACATCCTGCACTAGACTCACAACCAAACAGCATCTATCTCTACCAACATTTTAATATTCAATCATAGCTTTCCCATGCGATTTTCCGGCATACATCAAGTCCAGCTCCAAATCGGCTGACCCAACCTTCATGTCGACAGTGAAACTAGCCCTAGTAGCTCCGATTTGAAAATTGTTTCCCGACTGCCTGACCTGGAAAGCTGATGGTGGCATCATACTCACATCACAGATGACCGTCGCTAATGTATCGACCTCTTTCCTATTGTTACCCCTCTGCCAATTCATTAAGGATGGGGTTACCTACTCCAGTGCTTAGCGCTCAGAGGTGGATTATCAAATTTACACCCCATAAGGGAAAGTTTTATCTCTCGCTTATCGTCTGGATGGAAGGATGCCCTACAAGGTATCGAAATCACGTTTTCATCGCTGGCATCGTCGCCCTATTTTCTTTTCAACCTTGCATCTAGTGAAGCAGCATAAGGGAGCCCATACCTTTCCTGCTAGCCACCGAACATTATCCCGTGTGTATTTTATATCATCAAAAGGATCCATGTAGGAATCCTCCTCGTCGTGTACACCTGGTTCAAATTCTATCAATAGTATTATGCCGTAATGTTGCCTCAACTTCCGGGTATGGACAATGCCCTCAACGCCATGGAAAACCGGGCCTCTGACCACCGTAGACCAACTATACACTTTTAGTACACGGTTACTGGAATTAGCCGGTAGGATTTCGACAGGCCTACGAAAAATTGGGATTTATGACTCGAATATGGTAGGATTGCCGTCTAAGCCATGCCTTCACTTCTTTATAGAGGTATGTAGATTCGCTGAAGCCCCCAACCAGGAAAATTGTCTATTAATTAGCTTAATCATAAAATAGCTGTCAAGGGGTAATATACAGAAACTTTGTTTGAAGAATCCAATTTGTTGGAATCCCGAACCTGCTGCCCCAGCAGGGAGATCACTTGCTTGACGATTGGGTCGAACAATCCCTTCATATCAGCCCTACTCAATACTTCAGTCCCATCTGCCCTCATTAATATCAGCATTAGTTAGTTTAAGATACTTACACCGTCAATCTCAATTCCCCATCCTCAATCCCATTTTTCGGATCATCTCTCACATACCCAACAGGGATCCGCCAGAAGTCCATACGAGTTGTCGTTCCAAACTCTTTCTTTGCCGTGTCGAAACTGCGCATAAGGGAGCTCTGTGGGGCTGTCTTTCGAGCGGGCAATTCCCTAAAGCCGGGTCCAATACGGGATTCTAAAAGGTTGAGAAATCCTCTGTCTACTGCGACTGACCCGCATTTCCCACCCGAGCCTGTGGCAGCTTCGTATAGGCTTAACCTAGGACTTACCTTCTCAATCGTGTAGGTTATCAAATCCTAGACAATCAGCAACCCCTAAAGCTAGCGCGATCCAAAGTAACTTACCACAATCCCACCCCCGGTGTCACAAATTAAGACTCGCTCGCCCGGCTAGGATTTCGTTAACCCCAACACTAAACGCCTAGGCAGAAGAAAGCCTACCTCGAGAGGGCTATCACTATTAGACCGTTTGTGGTAAATCTCTTTAAGACAATAAGATGCCGCAGCCTCCGGCTCTGAAACCATTGTCAATGTATCCCCAGCCCTTGACGTAAATCCAGCATCCTTAGCCGCTTGGCAGGTTGCGTTCTGAGCCTCGTGACTCCATATCGTCGGCGTCGTCAAAACAAATTGAATCGGCGTATTATATAGTGTACGGATAAACCTCTGGCCCAGTGTCTTCATAAGATGCGTGTATAGCAGTTTAAGGTAATCCGTCGTAGTTTCTGCCGCAGTCTTCCCCGCCGGAAGTGGGATGTTTTCGTATGAGCTCTCCATGGATTGCGGATTTGATGTGGCCAGTCGGGGGTTGTCATACTTTGTTGCTGCAGCGTTCACATCCAGGAGAAGCTTAAAGAAACCGTGGCGGATCCCTTCCGGGGGGATTTCATAACCCCAAGTTGCGCCGTTGTCCGAATAGCTGATTTCGGTGGGGACTTTGACATGGTTGGTGTTTCCCCGACCTGGCCAGCTATCGATTACTTCTATATTTTTATAGTCGGGTTCTGTCGTGTGAATATATGCTAGCCCTAGAGATATTAGTTAGCAATGGTATCTGGCTATTGAAGAAGAGGCGCTAATTACCAGAGTATGTCGTGCCAAAATCCACTGCGATCCACAGATTAGAATTTCGCGAACCAAAATCGATAGGGGAACATACCGCCTACTACCAGCCTGTGGCGCTCGTTTGACATTTTAGATATGTAGGATAGAAGTACTATCAGTGTAGAGTGAAAAGTCTCCGCTGCTGTGGACGTTGATGCAAATTAGTGATAACCCCGGGGGATTAGATGAATCAATTGATCTCAGTTTCCTATGATAGAGTACTTGTATTCTCATCGTGTACTTGGAATGAGGTTCCTGTAAAAGTGCTAGAAGGTGTGTCAGAATTATGTGGAATATCGAAGATATGATGGGTTTAATACAAAGAGGGCAATGTAGCCGATGGTAGTGGAAATAATAATGATTGTGAAAATGGTGACAGCAATTGTGACGATAAGATACGAGAAGGGAGGCGTTCACCCGCTCGCAATGCTAGGAGCTTCCTTCATCTCTCGCATAGTACCAAACTGCCCAATACTGAATTTCAACAAAGAGCAGTGGAATTCAGAGTTGTACTGCTGAGTGATAGTTCTAAAGCCACAGGAGAAGGCTCGGAGCCTCGGGAACCAATTTAGGAGCAGCGACAGGGAAGAGGCAAGGCCGGTAGAGAGGGAGTACTATGAACCCATAAGAGGCCTGTGTGTGAATTAAAAGATAATAAAAAGAAGAAGCATGACCTAGTACGAGAATAAATGATGCAAGAAATAGTATAATAACTGGTACTAGCCACGTTTGGTCATAGTACTAAGAGATAAATCTTAAATAATAAGTTACCTGATTCCGAATACGCGATGAAACTACAAGTACAGTACTCGTATGGTACCGGTAATCTACTCGAGTAAAATTTATGGGCGTTTGCATCTTACGGACAATCCAGGCAGAAAATCTTTACTCGAGTACGTCAAACCACATGCTCAAGTGCCACATTTTGGGGCGCGTCTGGTCGTCCAGGGTGTTTCAAACCTTGATAATCGCAAAACGAGAGTTGCAGCTAGCAACCGCCATAATCACAAGTTGCCATTATGGGGCATTGTCAAGCTCCAAGAAGTGTGTCTGGTTGCTAAGAAAGTCAATTCAAAAAAAGTCACTCAAAAAAGATCAGAATAATTATTATGAGAACAACATTAGCACCTATATTTCAATTCTTATTATGATTATTTTTATTATTCTAAGATTTGATGGCTATTGTGGGATATTGTAGCATGTGGATACTGTTGTAACTGGTACAGGTTACTGGTTTGATTTCAAGTATCGTTTGATACTTTATATATTTATGTTTGGTTTCAAGTATCGTTTGATACTTTATATGTTTTATGTTTGTATCAGGATATTGGTTTGATATCTGATTGGTTTTATGTAATGTTTCAAGGCTACCACTTTCGGAGCATTATTGTTATTTGATTACAAGGCTCAGGCAGCCTGACAAAGTGTATTTAAGACCTGCTATTCTCCGGACTTAGAGAAAGCACACTTCGACAGACAGAGTTTTCAATATACTTGGTTGAACAGTTACTTTTTCAGTTCGCTTTGAGAATCTTTAGTATTTCAAGATTGGTTTACCAAACGCCTTCTATTATGAACTAGTTAGTAGTTGCGATATAGTAAGAAGTTTGTTACAACAACCTTGTCTAAATCTCCGGTATCTAAGCTTGCTACATGGAGCACTTTGCTATAGAGCTAGTATCGTTGCCCTCTCAGAATACGGCACCACCCATGGGGCCGTTACAACTGTTCTGAAATAAAGGTTTGTGAAATACTGGTCTGACTAATATTTCAGAAACCTTCGTTTTGACATGATTCTCCTATCTTGGTTATTGAGTTTGTGTGGCAACCAGATATGCCTCTTAAAATCAAAGTAGAGTTTAGGGTCAAACTTCCATAATCAGGGGGAAAACAAAGGTTTGCAGTAGCTACCAGATGCACTCTAAGTAGTCTTTCCCACTGCTACAAAGATTTGGTGGGCGTTTAGTTGCAATGTAAAACCCCAATAATGAACCTGATTATTGAGTTTTGAGTTAAAAGTTATTTTGTAATAAAGTGTCCTGTCTGATGAACCACAAGTGGCAATCATGTTGCAATAATGTGCCCAAAACAAAGGTTTCCACAATATAGAAATAATCTATTTTTTCCCAAACTGCATAATGGAAGAATCCTGTAATGGAATCAAGTATCTTTTCTTGTTTGATTTTTATTAGGGAGAATGTAACGGAATCTGCTAAGTATCTGTACTACTTACTACACTGACATTGGATATTGCCTATTTGAGATTCTGTAACGGCCCCATGGATGGTGCCGTATTTTGAGAAGATAGCGATACTAGCTCAATGGCAGAGTGCGCTATATAGCGAGCTTAAGTACCAGAGGCTGAGACAAGGTTGTTGTAACAAACGTCTTACTATATCGCAACTACTAAGTAGTTCCTAATAGAAGACGTTTAGTAAACTGCTCTTGAAATACTAAGATTCTCGAAGCAAACTGAAGAAGTAACTGTTCAACCAAGTATATTGAAAACTCTGTCTGTCGAAGTCTGCTTTCTCTAAGTCCAGAGAATAGTAGGTCTTAAATACACTTTGTCAGGCTACCTGAGCCTTGTAATCATATAACAATAAGGCTCCGAAAGTGGTAGCCTTCAAACATTATATAAAACCAATCAGGTATGAAACTGACTGTAACATTCCGGGTTCGCGAGATGTGGTGCAATAGGTGACGATCAATCCTTATAGTAGAGGAGAACACTCTTAGGCCGTTCCTACGTTGCCAACATGATACAACGCTGTTCTCTTGCTATGTTGATCATAAAGAAGGGATAAAGAATATCATTCAAGATAGTAGATAGGAAAGTACTTAGATGACTGCGTGAGGAGCTAGCTACAAGTCCCAAGCCTCGCCTTTTATATCGGCGCCTCCTCACATACCTAACCCTGGTGACTCATATGCATGAGTCACGCGCTCCTATGACTCTAAGCGAGTCATAGTGTGAAATCCATCAGCTGACCCCTATGAGTCAACTGCACACTATACCAAACCAATCATCGCGCTCCTAACTAGTCATGTGCCCAAAGGGGTCACAGGCGCGAGACCCATGACTCATACTACGAGTCATGTGCAAAATACATATCAAGTGACCACCAAGTGTGGTCACGCGCAAACATAAACATAAAACAATATTAACTATGACTTCGCAAGTGCGAGTCATGTAAGAGGAAACACAAACCTACTATTCATAACCGTGAATAGTGTGAAACCAATTCCTTCACTAGTCACCGTTTGTGACATTAGCTCCCTCCCCCACTAGGATAGGTCCCACGATCCTAAAACCTTCCTTCTTTTAACTCCTTTCCCTCACTCCCATGAGGGGACCACTTCCTCAGGCTTCGTAGGCTCATCTCCGTTGGTGGTGTTGTCCGCATCGATCGCTTTTCCTTCGACCGTGATTCCGATAAAATTGGCAAACTCCTTGTCTTCCTCGATCGCTTTGGCCAGCTTGGCCACGTCCTCCGCCGCTCGTCGTACTCGGGTTTGAAGCTCTAGCTTCTCGTATGCACGGCGTCGGTTCTCAATATTTGCCCTGCGGGCATTCTCCTCCGCGATAACCACCCTCCTTTTCATCGCTCGATTCTCTTCCCTGAGGCGGCCCATTTCTTCGACCATCCTCACCATTTCTTCTTGCAGTTCGACAACGAACTGTCCCACCTCGTGGTGGGCCTTTGGCTCATCAGCTGGCTCGCCCCAGGGCACTTTCTTGCCCTTGCGCTGGGGCTGTCGTCGGTTCGTTCGCTGGGGAAAGTATGCCCCCTGTTTGTCGCTAAGGTGCATAAGGCACCCGTCATCGAAGCAGGCCGTCCAGCTCATGGCGGCATGCGGCGTCTCGGTTTTCTTGGTGGCATTGCTTGCCTCCCCGTTCTGTTGTATAGGGTACTTCATGTTATTCGTGTGCTGTTCGTAGGTGTGGTAAGTTTTGAAAAAGATAAAAGGCTTGGTTGATGAGGGTAGGAGGTAGACTGTTCAGTGTGTCGAAGCTTGCTGGTCCTCTTCCTCTGTCGTGCCGACTGGCTGCCTCTTATGCGATTCCATCCTCACCCAACCCTTGTTGTTTCTTTTTCCTTGTAATCATTTTCTTCTCGTCCTGTGCATATCGTATGTTTCTTTTCTCTTGTCGAGTGGTGTGATTTCTCGTTCGTTTCTTGTCGTATGATCCTTTAGTTGCATAGGCTGTTTCTTATCACGCCTCTCGTGTCGTAATCTTTTGGTCGCTTGTTGTCTTCTGATCTTTTCTTGCATCGGATAATGCTTATTATGCATTCCGTGTTGTAATCTTTCGGTCGCTTGTTGTCTTCTGATCTTTTCTTGCATCGGATAATGCTTATCATGCATTCCGTGTCGTAATCTTTCGGTCGCTTGTTGTCTTCTGATCTTTTCTTGCATCGGATAATGCTTATCATGCATTCCGTGTCGTAATCCTTCGGTCGCTTATTGTCTTCTGATCTTTTCTTGCATCGGATAATGCTTATCATGCATCCCGTGTCGTAATCTTTCGGTCGCTTATTGTCTGCTGATCTTTTCTTGCGTCTGCTATCTAGTGCAGATAAACTCTTTGGTTCCTCCTTGGTCGGTTGATTAGAGACAACATTCCCTATGGCTACTAATGTCCAATAGGTACTTCTATCCAGTGGGGTATTCCCACGGCGTGTTGTTTCTTTTCTTCCTCCCTTTTTCTTGTTGTTGTTTTGATAGCTGAGTCCTCTTGACTCCTATCTTTCATGGCCGTCGTTCATCTGCTTTCCTGTGCAGAGAGGTTTCTTGTTTGGTGTTTGATAGCTGAGTACTCTTGACTCTTATCGTTCATGGCCATCGTTCATCTGTTTTCCTGTGCAGAGAGGTTTCTTGTTTGTTGTTTGATAGCTGAGTACTCTTGACTCGTATCGTTCATGGCCGTCGTTTATCTGCTTTCCTGTGCAGAGAGGTTTCTTGTTTGTTGTTCGTGGTAGGTGACCAACTTCCCTATGGCTTCTGAGGTTCATAGGTACTTCCATCGTTTGATTCGAGTCAATCGTGTGTGGTTCCTTTCCATATCGTATGTAGCTAACTGTACTTTACAGTTGCTTCCTTCGTTGCGAGATGAGTAGCTCATTTCTTCCCCCCCTCCCAGGCGAGTATTTCAGTAGCTCATTTCTTCCCCCCCTCCGAGGCGAGTATTTCATTTTCGCTCCCCTTCCCCTAGCCTTGGTCCCACAAGGCTACCAATTCAGAAAAAAAATTTTCCTGAATTTTGACTTCCTAAGTGGGGGTGAAATCCTTCCTTCCTCTCTTGAGAGTAGATCTCATCGGGGTTTAATCGTTCTTTGCTCGTCTTCGCTTCTCTCTCGTTCGCTTGTCGATATCGTTCTCATTGAACCTTCTTGTTGATAGGTTCATTCGTACTTCATTCGTCTTCGCTTCTCTCTCGTTCACTTGTCGATATCGTTCTCATTGAACCTTGTTATTGATAGGTTCATTCGTACTTCATTCGTCTTCGCTTCTCTCTTGTTCGCTTGTCGATATTGTTCTCATTGTATCTTGTAAGGGGTGTGTCTTTTTCCCTCAGGCTCCCCTGACCCCCTTACTAGCTCATTTCTCCCTAGCTCTGGTCCCACAGAGCAACCCTCCGAGCCCCCCTCTCCCCCCTATGGGGTGAATATCTCAGAATTTTTTTTTCTGATTTTGGGGTCGGTTTCTGTCTTCTTGTCTGGCTGTTTTGACTCGATGTCCCAGTAAAGGGTTCCAGTCCTTGTCTTTTTGTTGTCCCATCGTGTGGTTCGTCCGGATTCCAGTTCCTTCATAGCCCCCCCCCTACAGGGCTCTTTTCCTAGAACCCACGCCGTAGGGTCCTCTCCCCCGCTCAGGTACTCCCCTTAAAAGGGTTTGTAGTCCTGAGGGTATTTCCTTTTCCGGGTCCCTTTTGTGATCTTCAGGTATTGAAAAGGGAGACGCAGTCAAATGTAACATTCCGGGTTCGCGAGATGTGGTGCAATAGGTGACGATCAATCCTTATAGTAGAGGAGAACACTCTTAGGCCGTTCCTACGTTGCCAACATGATACAACGCTGTTCTCTTGCTATGTTGATCATAAAGAAGGGATAAAGAATATCATTCAAGATAGTAGATAGGAAAGTACTTAGATGACTGCGTGAGGAGCTAGCTACAAGTCCCAAGCCTCGTCTTTTATATCGGCGCCTCCTCACATACCTAACCCTGGTGACTCATATGCATGAGTCACGCGCTCCTATGACTCTAAGCGAGTCATAGTGTGAAATCCATCAGCTGACCCCTATGAGTCAACTGCACACTATACCAAACCAATCATCGCGCTCCTAACTAGTCATGTGCCCAAAGGGGTCACATGCGCGAGACCCATGACTCATACTACGAGTCATGTGCAAAATACATATTACGTGACCACCAAGTGTGGTCACGCGCAAACATAAACATAAAACAATATTAACTATGACTTCGCCAGTGCGAGTCATGTGAGAGGAAACACAAACCTACTATTCATAACCATGAATAGTGTGAAACCAATTCCTTCACTAGTCACCGTTTGTGACACTGACATCAGCAAAAAAACAGCTTGCCCCCTGTGCCTCATGTCGTTTAGTTTTACATTTTGGCACATCGTGAGTCCTATGATCACGATATTAAAAATCTCGTTAGTTTGACTAAAGTAGATGATATTAATTCTATTTTCTGCAAAATATGAACAATCTTTATTAAAAACTGACAGACTTTTTACATACTGAAGTTGAGAAATTTGAGTTCATAACGTACAACTTTGTAATGTAAAATGTCTATGAGATATTGATAAAAATAGCTCATATTTTGCTAAAAATAAGATTTGTATCTGATCATTAGGGGATACAATTGGAAGCATCATGATTAACCGGGGTCACTCGCGATTAGCCAAAACGTAAACCTCAATGACATAGCTCACTGTGGAGCACAAAAGACAGATTTTTTTTTTGCTGATGGATATTCTGACATAACACATAAAACATATAAAGTATCAAATGATACTCAAAACCAAACATAAAATATATAGAGTATCAAAGGATACTCAAAACCAAACCTTAAACATATAAAGTATCAAACGATACTTGAAACCAAACATAAAACATACAGAGCATCAAATGATACTCAAAAGCAAACCAGTAACCTGTAACAGTTAAACTCCAAAAACAAAATAAAACCCTTATTTCTAAACATAACAAAGAAAAACATCATTTCTTGCTATCATAGTTAGTATCCAAATCAGATTCCCAGAACCCTTTATCCACTGACAGTGCATCTGAAAACCTTTCATGACCATCCCAAGTAGGAGAAAAACAAATCGTAATATACCCTGAAAAAAGAGTAGGAAATTCCTCCCTGGGCATGTTATCAGTCCACCATGCCTGTACAATCTCTTGCAAGTTCTCAAGTCCTTCTATTGGTTCCCAGCTGTTCTTGCTTGCTGGGTATCCTTTCCACCTAACCAGAAACTACGGCCTGCCGTATCTCTCTCTGTGATCAAGGATTGATTTAATCTCCTATTCCTGTTCTTCATTCATGAGAATAGGAGTTGGTTTCGCATAGACTCTTCCTAGAAATCGTTCGTTATCATTGGGGTGATAAGATTTGATGACTGAACAGTAGAATACACTTTTCGTTGGGCGATACATTCTAGAGTCCATGCTGACAGTGTAGTTCTGGGTATGGTTATCGTATTCGAGTACTGTGAAAGGTCCTCGCCATCATGGTTGTAGTTTCCTGGACTGGCCAGACTCTGTCGCAAACTAGTCTCCATATACCATAACCATTGCTCCAACCTCCACTGGTTCCTTAGGGGTCCTCCTTGTTAAGCACACGAGAATAGCTCGCCAGTATTATTAGTTGAGGCTTCGTCACCATAATGGAAGAGCGTATGTCCAACTCCAACTCCCGTAGTAGAAGCATCTAGAGGCATCTATGTTGACTACTCGGGATACCGAAAGAGTTTACGTTCCATGAAGCCAATTACTGATTGGAAAGATAAGTGAGAATAATCTACTCCTTATCCGGTGCATATGCATATTATGCATTATGCGTTGATATCTGGCTATTCAAACCGATCACTTGATAGTTCACGATAAAAGACTATTGGTATGTTGGCATTGCGACCACATATATGATCTTAGTCTATTTTGACGCAGAGATCGAAGACTATCTACTGGTGGAGTGGGAACACCCTCAGATGAAATAGATATCGGGAGTTCTCTGAGTTTGAGTGGGGCAAAATATTCAGGGTCAAACAGTGTTCACATCTTCTTTGACGAAGATAAAATCTTAGAACGATACATGATTGTTAGGAGACAGGAAGTAGTGAGATTTTAGTATGAGTAGTAAGGGCTATTCCCCGGAGTTTGAAGAAAATCAAGCAACGGAGAAGAGACCTTAACAATATAATAAGTTATTAAAGAATTTGAGAATTTTTATTTTCTTACCTTTATCAAACCATCATTACTCAAGCCTTCCTGATTCCCTCCGTTATCTCGAATACTATACGGCCTAGCCTTCTCTACCCCTCTGAGATAGTTACCCTGTAACACTCCTCTTATTTGCTGTCTTAGTACTCCTAACTCTTGCCAGTTTCAATGCTTGGTAAGCTGCATTTCTGACTTCTTGGTGTCTGTTGTAATAATCATCAGATGCAGGTATAGCAGAGGGGTAGGTTCGATAGGTATCCAGGAGGGGGTAGTTTCGTCCATACACCGCTCTGTATGGTGACATCCCGAGAGTATCCTAGTGACCGGCATTAGCATACACTGTCAACTCAGGGAGGGAGGTTAGCCAATTCGTTTGATGGGCATTGACAACATTCCTTAATGCTGTCTTGAGGTCTCAAATCTTGCGTTCTGCTTGCCTATTATTCTGGTGGTAGCCAGGTACAGCCATGATGTGTTCGATTCCCATAGTCTTAAGATGTTGTTTCCAAAATCTAGAGGTGAATCGAGGGTCAGCATCGCTGACAATTGAGGTGGGTAGTCCATGTGGGGTAAAAATATGATGCTGGAGTAGTTCCATCGTCTCTGCTGTAGTAGCATTTGTGGAAGTTGGAATCTGCCAGCAGAATCCTACCACTCTATTAACCACAACCAGAACCACAACCAGAACCGTATTGTAATTCTTCAAGGTTGTAAAAGGTCCCATAAAGTCCATCGCATAGCTCGAGAATATTTCTAATGGAAAGGGGAGTGACTGTGCTTCACTGATGGGTAAGGTGTTGCGTTCTTTGTTGGCCTGGCACGTATCGCATGGCCTAACGAAATCCCGGAAGTATTTCCTCATCTCTGGCCAGTAGACATACTCAGTAGCATATCTGAGGTTTCGATCGGCGCTATAGTGCTCTTTGCTGTGGTTTTCCCCCATCATTAGCTCTCTTAGGGTTTCCCTATTGACTCTGTGACCTCTAGGTATATAGAGGCACTGTTCTCCTCCTCGGGTGGTGGCGTAGAGTAGGCTGTTAGATATTCAGTAGTGTTTCATCTTTCTGCCTTTGTGAGTCAGGTTCGAGTCTTGGGCCAGTTTCCAAACTGGGTCATCCCTATAGCCTTTTATCATCTGTTCTTGCCATATCGATTCTATATCGTTAACTGCCTAGTTGACATCTCTCTCATCCTTAATCCTTTGTAAGCTGGTTACATTATCGTCTTCTGCCTCCTCTTCCTCATATACCTTGTAAAGATGACGATTATAATGGGGAAGTGGTGGCGGTTCGACAATGGGTACGATGTTTAGATGAGCAAGTATTCCCCCATAGAGGGGTCTAGTTGATGGAGATTGTCTGGCCTGAGGGACTGGGCAGTCAGGGCTTTCACAAGGGGTGCCTCGAGTTTCGCAACTGAGGGCTTCATGTAGTCGGCTCTTGATTGCGAATAGGTTCAGGCGTGGCCTGGGGTGTTCTATATTGTCTTGATCGGGTTCCGTATCCATATTATTGTCTTCATTGGAAGTGTGAGGTGGGATAGCTAGGGGACTACTACTCTTAGGTGAACCACTATAGGTTTTCATAGGAGGTTTCATATCTTCGTGGTCTGGACACTTATCAATTTCACAGAAACTCCAATGTAGAGCACTGTGTTGTAGTGCCTCCTCGCTTCTTCAGCTGGTTATACTTCTGTAATCTCCCCAATCATTGATCGGTTCATTGTCTGTCTACTCTGTGAATTCGCATTCGCTACTATATTCCGAGTAGTCATGGATGTATAAGACTGGTAGGTTTTCGAATTGGGACATGTTTGCTGCTAGGTATTGGCTGTGGAAAGAAACAGGTATGTTATCTGAGAGAGGGAGCTTGGAGTTGTCAGGATCTTCTTGAGTAGAGTCTTTGGCAGTTTGAGCATAGTTTTTATCGTCAACATAGAGGCGGGACAAGGCGTCAGCTAAATAGTTCCATTGTCCTGGCCTGTATACTATGGTGGCATCAAACTGTCTAATAAATTCTCTCCACCTAAGTTGCTTTTTGGTGGGTGTCCTGCTCGTCTTGAGGTATGTTAGTAGTTGGTGATCTGTAACAGTCGTAAACTTGCTTCCTGCTAGGTGGTAGTGGAATGCAGTTAGTGCATCCACTATCGCTAGTACCTCTTTGTCTGTAGTGCCATAATTCATCTGGGCTTTAGAGAATTTTCTGCTATGTAGTGCTGCTGGTCTTGCAGTATCAGCTGATTCTCCTTATCTTACTCAAGCTCCCACACCACTACTATCAGATGCGTCAGTGATTAACCATATCGGTGTGGTGGATTCGTAGTCTAGTGATTTCATAATCTCATATTGTGAAACAGCTCACTTAACATTTCTCATAGCTTGGTCATGGGTAGGTGTTCAAACGAATTCTTCGTTTCCGGTGAGGGTGGTTAACGGAGTAGTAATGGTTGCAAAATGAGGGATAAATTGGGTGATGTAGTTAACCGTTCCAAGAAACTCCTGTAGTTGTTTCTTGTTTTTGGGGTTGATCCATTCTTCGACTTTTGCAATTTTTTCTTGTGCCGGTTTCAGTCCTTCTCCATCTATAATGTGACCCAGCACATCCATGCTTGATGCAAAGAATTCAGACTTATTCCTGCTAGTGTAAAATTGAGCTTCCTTAAGCTTGTCGCATACCATTGCTATGTATTTCATATGGGCCTCTTTTGTATCTGAGAATATGAGTATATCATCAATATAAACCTATATGAATTGTCCAATATAGTTGGCGAATAGATTAGATATAATGTGTATGAATATTCCTGGCACATTCATGTCTCCTTGAAGAATAACCTTGCTGACAAAACACCCGAAAGGTGATTTGCAACTGTTCTTATCGATATCTTCTGGAGCTATTCTGGTCTGGAAATATGCATCACTTAGGTTAATTTTGCTCCTGTACCTCGCTCTTACTAGTGAGTTCAGGATGATCTTCTGATTTGGGATAGTTTCGTCATCCTTAATAGTAATTTCGTTTCTTGCTCTGAGGTCGACAAGTGGTCTCATTCTTATCTTGTCTTTCTTTTCTTGAGCAAAAATGGGCGCAACCGCATGGACCGCTTTTCTTTCGATGATCTGCTGATTTTCCTTTTCCCTTATCCATTCTTTTAGGTCTTGCATCCATTGTTCAGGAATAGAGTAGGTGTGTTGGATTTGCTGTGCTTCTCCAGGTTTCAGACAAATCTGATGGTTGATCTTTCTCAATAGTGGTAGGCTCACCGGGATAACCTCTGGGAATACTTCTGGGTGTTCAGCCATGATATCTTCTATACTGGCTACCGCTACTCGGATATTTCAGCTTGTAGAGGTACAGTTCATCTTGATCATTTTTTTTGGGAAGATGATTGCTAACCTTTACAATCGATGGTGGCCTTATATTATTGAAGGAAGAGGATTCCTATTAGGGCATCGAATTTTACAAGGTTCCCAACGATCCTCTTGTTGTTCTTGGTTTGGAGTTTGCCTCCAGTGATGTCCACTATGCATTCTTTGTGGCCTTCCGATCGTGAGCCTATTATAGCCATATGGATCTTTGTGGGTGTCTTTATTTCTGTACATGGGATACCATGGGTGGTGATGAATGGTGCGCTAATGATATTTGCCCCTATCGTTCCTGTGTCGAATAGGACTCTCGCTTGCTTTCTGTTAATGAACATGGATCCTTTGAGTGCATGATGTGCTTTTATTATTGCTGAGCGAGTAGCCATGACCGCAGCGTAGCTATCTATTTTTATAGAGTTTATATAGACTTCGTCGATATCCTTCTCTCGTTCCGCCATATTTGAGGAAGTTTCTCTCTTGACTTTGGCTTTGTCTTTTCCTTTGTCCTTCTGTTTGGTACTTGGGCAGTTTCTCGCTATAAGTCCTTTACGACCGCAGGTAAAACAGGCTCCTTTCTTCTTTGTTTCTTGTTGTTTGGTTTTGTTGAACGGCTTCTAAGGTTCTTGTTTCTTTGTATCTTTTGGTGATTAGTCATAGTGAGTATTTTGGTAAGCTCCTGTGGTATGGTTTATAGCATCCAGTCTCTCCGCTAGGCTAATCACTTCATTGATCTCCTGGTCTCCACTGTATTGTGTTTCCACATCCGTTCGCAGTCTAGAATATATACTCTCGAAGAACTAGTGTATGAAGGTATAGTTGCTGATTGTCTCTTCTAGCAATCGTGATCTGTACATGAGCAAATCTGTTGATATGATTAATATTTGTTGTGCTCGCCGATTCTTGACTTGTTGGATATCGTGTAACCACCTATAGGTATCATTCTTTGGTTTAACACATCGAAATCTTTAGAGTTAGGGTTAGGGTTAGGCACCGAGCGCGGGAAGTGAACAAGATGTAGAGTGCATGGCGTGTACGGGAAGGAGTGAAAGATAGAAGAGTTGTTGAAAGAGAAGAAGTACGTAGACAAGTTTGAGGGCGATGTTGGCGGTCGAAGGATTGCTAGTTTCGTATCTGTGTGATGGAGACTATTCAGTACGACTTTGGGCGAGAAGCAGAGCCTTATATGATGGATCCTTCTCGGCTGTGAGGCACACGAGATACACACTTCTTTTCGAGTGGTATGACGGTCCTTCGAACTTGTGGTGCGAATGGACAATGTGGTTGGGTGATCCCCTACAAAAATTACTGTGGTAATTTCCAGGTGGTATGAGGGAATTGTTGCGTGCGTCGGCGACCTCGTATTCTAGGCGAGATGTGGGTCAAGCGGTGAACAATCCCTGTATCACGCCAGGGCCGGAAGGATATCTTGATTAGGCAACCGAACTCAACCGCCGAAGCGATAAGCCCGGATATGCCGGATCGTGACATTGCATGCATGACATATGCACGGTCATACATGCAGGATGCATGTGTGACTGCCCCGGATAATATTCCCAGATTCAGCAATTTTATGCGAGAGGGAAAACATTACCGGTTTAGGAAGTGTGCTACAACTTTCCTATTTAAGGTGTTTTTCACTGTTTTGCCGTTGGGTTAGGCCTAGCCATCCCCAAGAGAGGGGTTGATGGCCGCGTTCATGCTAGAAACGGGACAAATTATAGGTGTGGGGATAGTGTCTCTGGCCGGGACCAGATATCCAGTAGTAGGATATCACGACACAGCAATCCTGTCTCTGGCCGGGAACCATTCATAAGTCGTCGCGCTATAGTGTGCATCTGTCTGTGAATAGATTTTTAGTGTAGTCCGTACACTAACTCTGTCTCCGGCCGGGAACAGCTTTCTAGTTCTAGTAGAGGAACTGCGCATTACAGCAAACCTGTGTCCGGCCGGGAACAGTTTTTGTCTTGTCCCACTATATCGTGAATTTGGCTGGCAATATATTAGCAGTATGGGTATTACACCTGCTGTGTCTCAGGCCGGGAACAGTTTTTTTCTTGTCCCCCTATAGCGTGAAGCTGCCTGGGAATATGTTTATAGTATGACGCTTACACCTGCTCTGTCCCCGACCGGGACCAGATTTTTAGTACAAGCACGATACTACACTGCAAAGCTGTCTCAGGACGGGAACAGCTTTCTACTCCTAGTACTAGAACTGCCCATGAGAGCAAACCTGTCTCCGGCCGGGAACACATTTTTCTGGTCCCCCCATAGCATGAATCTGGCTGAGTCTATATTTGTATTATGGCTCTTACACCTGCTTTGTCTCCGGTCAGGAACCGATTTTTAGTACTGGGAGTATGTATCACTGCAATCCTGTCTCCGGCCGGGAACAGCTTTCTAGTACTATGACTAGAACGGCGTGTGACAGCAAACCTGTCTCCGGCCAGGAACATTTTTTGTCTTGTCCTCCTATAGCGTGAATCTGCCTGGGAATATATTTGTAGTAGTATGGTTCTTACACCTGCTCTGTCTCCGGCAGTGAATAGATTTTTAGTACTAGGACGGTGCTACACTGCAATCCTGTCTCCCGCTGCGAACAGCTTTCACGTACTAGAACTAGAACCGCGTGTTACAGCAAACCTGTCTCCGGCCGGGAACAGTTTTTGTCTTGACCCCCCATAGCGTGAATCTGCCTGGGAATATATTTGTAGTATAGCTCTTACACCTGCTCTGTCTCTGGCCGGGAACAGATTTTTAGTACTAGAACGGTGGTAGACTGCAAAGCTGTCTCCGGCCGGGAACAGCTTTCTAGTACTAGTAATAGAACTGTCCCATGACAGCAAACCTGTCTCCGGCTGGGAATACTTTTTTTCTGGTCCCCATAGTGTGAATCTGGCTGAGACTATATTTGTAGTATGGTTCTTACACCTACTCTGTCTCCGGCCGGGAACAGTTTTTTAGTACTGGGAATGTACTTCGCCGCAATCCTGTCTCCGGCCGGAAACAGCTTTCTACAAGCTAGGACTAGAACTACCTGGAACATCAAACCTGTCACCGGCCGGAAACAATTTTTTTTCTTGTCCCACTATGGCGTGAATCTGGCTGGGAATATATTTGTAGCATGGCTCTTACACCTGCTCTGTCTCCGGCTGGGAATAGCTTTTTAGTACTAGGACGGTGCTACACTGCACAGCTGTCTCCGGCCGGGAACAGCTTTCTAGTAGTGGTAATAGAACTGCCCGTCTCAGCAAACTTGTCTCTGGCCGGGAACTGTTTTTTTCTCGTCCCCCTAAAGTGTGAATCTGGATCGGGATATATTTGTAGTATGGCTCTTACACCTGCTCTGTCTCCGGCCGGGAACAGACTTTTAGTACTAGGATTCTGTTACACCACAATCCTGTCTCCGGCCAGGTACAGTTATTCACTCTTCGCGCTATCGCTTGAATCTGGCTGGCAATACATTTCGAGTGTAGTCCTTACACTAACTCTGTCTCAGGTCAGGAACAGCTTTCTACTACCAGTACTAGAACTGCTCGTTACAGTAAACCTATCTAAGCAGGGAATAGTTTTTTTCTTTTCCCCCTATAGCGTGAATCTTCCTGGGAATATATTTGTAGTATAGTTCTTACACCTGCTCCCTCTCTGGCCGGGAACCGATTTTTTGTACTAGAAAGGTGCTACACTCCAATCTTGTCTCCGACCGGGAACTGCTGGCTAGTAATAGTACTAGAACTACTCTATGACTGCTTCACATGTTCGGTTCGAGAAGGGGGTTAGAAATGTGAGTGATATTTCATGATTCCATTAAACTATTTGATACTTAATCCTTATTAATACTGATATATTGATAGCTTTTCCTCTTTTATTATGCAATAATATATTATTACACTTGTATCTATCAGTTAAATTGTTTAATACCTGCATTTTCGCAAAATTCCGTACATCATACTAAGTGAAATGTGAGTGATATTTCATGATCCTATACAATTCATTGAATACTTTTCACCAACTAATTACTCCTTCAGTTTTACTTCTTTCAACCTGAGACTTTTCCAATATTCTAGTTTAATATCTCTCCCCATTCTCTGAACGTTTCGTTCAGTTCCGTAACCTGCAGCATGCTGTATTTATTGCGGTCGCCATCCATCTACTAAGTAATAAGATCCTTAGTTTTGCATCTTTTGACCTGATACTTTCAGTATAGCCTAGTTCAATATCTCTCCCCATTCTCTGAAAGTTTCATCCAATTCCGTCTACTACAGCATGCTGTATTTATTGCGGTCGCCATCCGTCTACTAAGTAATAAGATACTGAGCTTTGCTTCTTTCCACCTGATACTTTCAGTATAGCCTAGCTCAATGTCTCTCCCCATTCTCCGAAAGTTTCATCCAATTCCGTCCACTACAGCATGCTGTATTTATTGCGGTCGCCATTCGTCTAATAAGTAATAAGATACTTAGTTTTGCTTCTTTCGTCCTGATACTTTCAGTATAGCCTAGTTCAATATCCCTCCCCATTCTGTGAAAGTTTCGTTCAATTCCATCCTCTAGAGCATGCTGTATCTTTTGCGGTCGCAAGTATTCAATTAATCATATGGTATATTTACTTCTCTTCGTATCTAATAAGACTTGAAGTTTAAAAATACATCACCATGAAATACTCTCCTCGTCAAGTTGAATTATGTTTTATTAACCTGATTTTACTGTATTTGTTGTCTAATATTGCATCCCTGTCCCTGCCCCTTTCTTAACCCCTCTATTTCGTTTCTATACTAGACTTCGACCCCGCTTTATCTTCTTTTTATTCATTTCTCTCTCTTTCTTTTTATTTCTCTCCCTCCCCTACCTCTTTTCCTCCTACTTTATTTTCCTTTCTCCTTCATTTTCCCTTCTTCTCACTTTTTTTCATTTGCCCTCATGTCTTTCTTCTTTCCTCTCCCTTTTCTCTACTCTATTCAACTTCTTTTACTACGCAACCATTTTATCTAATCTCCTGACATATACCCCACCCCCTCGCCAAGGATAGCACAACCTATACTCAGATACTAGCATGCTCCCCTATACTTTCTTTCCACCCTCATTCCATTTGTTTCAAATGTTTCCTTTGCCTAACATCACTGCCCTTGAAGTACCCATGTTTTTCATCATTTACTTTCTTTCCTACTTCCATTGAGAATTCTCCTCTAGTTTTGACTTTCTAGAATCTTCCTTTATTTAATAGACCACCCTTCAGACCAGTCCCTTCTATCCACTTTTTACGTTCTTCTTTTGTCTTGTAGCATGTTTGTGTGGCAGTTTACATTTCTGAACAGTTAATGGTATTTTTGTAGATGCTTCTGTTGTTTTTTGTATAAACGGACTATATGATAATTTGTTTTTATTCCTTTCCTGGTGTTTTTATTTCTATTTATCCCTGCTTTTGTCCCTATAAGTCTTACTCTACACCTACTTGGTCCTTATTGTCTCGTACTATCTCACCATCCCTTCTGTTTCCAGCTAACATGTTCCCCAACATTACACTTGGGGACTTCAATCTCAACCATCACCTGTTAGACTCTATCTGTCATATTTAGACTGCCGTGTCCTTTCTTTCTGCCCTATATTTTTCTATTGCTGTCCAATAGTCCAATTCCCATCTCAAACAGCCTCGAGTTTACCCCAGGTTTACCTACTCCAATGCAGACCGCTCCAGCATTCTAGATACATCAGCAAAAGTTTAACATGCGTCTGACGCGCGGGCGCTGCATCCTGACGTATCACTCGTCAATGTTTTCGTCCCCTGCGTCCCGTGTGTCCTGACGTGAGTTTTAACGCCCGTTGCGTCTGAAAGCTGGGTTTCACTCCACTGGCGTCCTGGCGCCTCCCCACCGCCCCTGGCCCTAATGTATCATCAGGATGCCCCTCTTCCTTCCTACCCTCTTTCCTACGTCCCGATACCTCCCCAATACACCCTCTTTCCCCGCCCCTTCTGGGTCTCCTCCCGACGCACTCTCTCACTCATGGAGCGACGTCCAATCTCTTTCGGGGGAGTGACGTACTAGTACCTCTAGCCCACGATACTACTAGTAGTAGTACTACTTGTAAATTTCATCCACGGTCTGACTAGCGTAATTCAAGAAATTTCAATTTCTATGTCTACTAGTATATACTACTCCTGATCTCTTTCGTCTATATACTGATCTCTTTCCAACCTCCTGGCTCCACCGTTTCCCACGCCCTGGCTCTGCCGTTTCCCACGCCCAACTTTAATAACTTATATACATCCGTGTTAAATTATATAGGACCAGCCCCCTTTTGCGTGGTTCAATAGATCTCGTTAAACGTCCTTAAATGGATCCTGCTGCTCACAAGCTAGCGCCGGTCCGTTTCTGGTATGAGATGTGCTAGGCCTATGATCATTCCTATATCCACAATTGTCAGTTCCCGGGCGTCATCCCTCAGATGAACCGTCACAAGGCCGTGTACGTCTGACGGGCGCCCTGAGTTAACCACACTCATCAATTGAACGCCTGCAAGGCGGTAGACATTTTCCTGGTGCGTGTAATCCCTTATTTTGAAAAGAGCTATGAGCTTTGCCGGGACACGCCCCCTAAGCGGACCATATGTCTGCTCGCCACTAGCCTGTATCCAAATAGAATCATTCCTGCTCGCCTGGTTACGGAAGAGTCGAGTACCAGTGTACCGGGCCCAGTGTATGTCGTAAACATCGGTTTCCGGAACGCAAGCACTGGGATTTCAAGTGTTGTCATTAGTTCAACTGGTAGCGATCGAAGTACCGCCAGATCTTCAGGAAGCCGGCGCCCGAGTGGCAGGTTCAGTCGGCTATATCGTATCAATTCTCGAAAAATTGTTTCCAGGGAGATATCGGACACTCTGCTAATATCGACGACGTTGCGTATCTCATCACGATGTCCTTTCACAATCCTATGATGGGCAGGTGGGACTGATGCGGTTCTCGTTTTCTCTAAATGCTCGACTACCTCCGCTGGTAGATCTGCTCCGGTACGTCGCAGGAATTCTAAGTTCAAAAGTCTCATCCGGATCGCATGCTGCCGGCAGTAGCTGCTTAGAATCTGTCGCGCTGCGTCAATTTTGTTTGAATGTCGATACCTGTCCTTGATCGGCTCCTTGTGCGCGAGCTCTCCAAACTCGGTAGAATACATAGGAATATTGTCAAACTAGTAGATGTGCTCGCGAAAGTAAATTATTAGATGCATCTTAATAAAGTTGAAATGGGATTCGGCGTGGATCAAGTCCATACGTTGGTCGTTTTCTTCTTGGCAGTCTTCCTCGCGTACCCGGGGCCTCTTCGATCTAGCGACTGACTGGTTTACTAGCCTACGCTGGCGGCGTAGCTCCTGGCTCAGCTCATCAGCCTTGGCCTGCATCTGTTTCGATATCCTAAACTCCAAGAAGATATTTTTCGTCTCGTGAAAACGCTTCGCATAGTTTTCCATATACTGTATGGTCTCGTCTGTATGGCTTCGGTATTGAGCCATCATACTAAAATCAAGTAGCGACCTGACGCAGATGAGCGCACGTTTGAAAGGTTGTACTTGTGTGCTATCAGGCTGTCTCAATGCCCGGCGAGGACTCCCAACAGACACCGCCCTAGAACTCTCATCTCCTTTCCTTGCCACTGCGTAATCTCACGGTAAGCTTTTTTGGGCGCATAGAATCCCGGGTACGGCGGCAAAGCCTTCCAGGCGTTGTCGAACGCCTGCTGTTGTGAGTGTTCCTTGAGAAATCCCTGTATCCATTCCATCATATGCTTGAATAGTCCTAGATAAATCGTATGTAGCAAATCCGGCATGTGCAGATCAGGCGCCGAAACTCTTTCAAGTCCTTGAAAAATATTTTGCCCCGTCTTTATACTAAGGCGTTCGTAACGTTCGTTTCTTGCGTAATTTCTAGCCCAATGATGATTGGCGCCGGTTCCTAGCTCATGAGGAGGGACCTCACATTTAGGACAGGCGTTGGTTTTTATCCCGTGTAGTGCGGTGTATTCCATATGGTCAGCAATCCACCCAGACAAGATCGGGAAGCATCTCCGGATTTTCCCGTCGGCACAGTCTATTGGGACGCCCTCTAGTGTAGTATCTCTCAAGGGTTCAAAGATGAGTTCGAATACGCCCTGAAGGGTGTCGGCATTAATGTGTCTCTGGAGTTTGTCTGCTGCAGGGATCTTGGCAAGTTTGGGCGGAACAGGCAATAGCTCAAGAAGGAGAACTGCAATTGATCCAGGTCTGTTACGTCTAATCGAGGAAGATTTCTGATAGTAATGTAGACTGGCCATGCATTCTTGTCCCCCGAGAAATTGGTGAGATGCGTCTGATCAGACATCCCAATGATTGGAACCACCGTCGCCCCATCGGAAAGTGTTTCCTACGCACTGTTAATAACTTTAAATGAAGGAGGGCGGAAAACTATACTTGAACGTCCCACCACCAGTCGGCCGTATGCATTTCGGCATATATTCTCTCTCCATTCTGATCGAATTCCCGGCGCGGCGCATATACTAAGTCATCTCGGTAGGTTATCTACCAAGAAGATATCTCACGCAGTCCAGCATGTTGCGATAGAAGAATGGTAACGTGCTCTTGCCGTCCTCACTGGCAACTTGTCCTTCGAACCATCGTAGATATGGGCCATCCGGATCCAACGATCGAAGAAGTTTCTCCAGCATATACATGGAGCTATAGCCAATTGACGTCCGGGTCACCGAGATCATTTGCAAAGTAATCATTGATCTGCCACTTCGAGGATTTACTCTCAATGAACCAAGATGCAAGTTTGAACCCCTTCGCACTGGTGAATGGAGCCCATGGGTCCTCACACAGTTTGATATGTTCTTGCTCATATCTATTGACTCTCCAATTGCTTCTCCGGCGCGTTCATAATGCATCTGTTCAGCAGCACACGAAGACGTGTTGTCGCTAAGTGCGTCAGTATCGGAGTCGTACGTAAGGTCATTAATTGCGTCGCGTTCATATCCGGCCAGATCACTGGCAGGAATCTGATTCGTAGTCTGAATCGGGGCGCTCGCTCGGTTCATTCAAGTTCTGATGAATTATGTCGGTTCCGGGTCGTCAATCTGATTTGGAGGCGATTTCATAGGGTAGAAGCAAGTATGATATCGAGATCTGCATGCGCTTTTCGGAGGTGTGCCTCGTATGGGCTTGCACGCATGTATCTTCGACGACAAAATGAACATTTGACCGGCATGGTAGATTTCAGCTCTGTTGATTTCAGGAGTCGTGTGTATATTCTGAGGGTCAGCGTAACTTGAAGGTTGTGGCGATCGTGATCTTAACGCGTAAGGGTGAGAAGCTGGGCCTGCGCCGCGCACGCTTTGAACAATCACAGTGGAATCGGTTTAGCGTTGTTTGTCGCACCATCACGTGGGTTCAGCTGTTTATCACTTGCGTTCGACTTGAAACAGATAATGACCGAAACACTAATGCCCTGAACTGTCAATTCTTGATTCATCTTGAAATCAACTCAAACAATTCATGATAGTTTCAACCTCTCTTGAACGTCTGCGTGTTGTATATAGAATGTGGTTTGATCCCTCCAGAAGGGAGTTCATAGCAAGAATAATCTCACAACGCCCACAATATCCACCAATATCCACAGCATCCACCATCTTCACAACATAAGACTCGTATCTTTCAGAAGACTATCTATATAGACCAAAATTCGATTGACATGGCGCAAAATATCAACAATGTACAGTACGTCCACATGGCGAATCCGGGAGTGGGCCAGGCGCCTCCGCCGGGGCAGACCTATCAACTTCCGCCGAACTCTCTCGCAGGGCAAATTAGTATGAGTCGCTTGAATCCTGACAGTACATCAATTACGGCTCATAAATCGAACATGGGGTTCACTGCTATTCCAAAGGAACCCGGTGTATACAGCATGGCGGGACCTTGCAAAGATCTGATGATAGCAAGGAACTATGTGCCGGGAGTCAGGGCCAGTATTTATCCTGACGCCGACTTCCAGCCAATCATCGCAGGTATTAGGAGATTGCGCCCTGCATGTGATGAACTCGCCACAGCATCGGCTGCGAATAATCTGGCTCGTATGCAGGAGATCGATGAGGCAGTCGTTCAACTCGTTAAGGACTCTGTGAGGAAGTTGTTTACCACAGTAAAGACTCAGGGAGCTGGGCTGCCCAGGGTCAGCCGGGAGTCCCCTTTGCGCAGGTGATTGTTCCGGCGAATTTACTATCAACAAACATCCCAGCTCAGTGGGGTCTTGCAACGGCTGTGCCGAACGTAGCCCCAGTTCTCCAAAACGCTCCCCCAGGCAACGCTCCTCCTAATCCACCTGGGACAACCAAGCGCCAGTACCACCCCCCGCACCTCACGTAGCCCTATTTCCCCACTGGCAAAATCGCTCCCCCGGCCAACGCTCCTCCCGCTCCACCTGCGAACAACCAAGCGCAAGGACCACCCCCCGTACCTCACGTAGCCCTATTTCCCCACTGGCAAAACTCTCCCCCGGGCAACACTCCTCCCTGCTCCACCTGCGAACAACCAAGTGCAAGGACCACCCCCCGTACCTTACGTAGCCCTATTGCCCCACTGGCAAAACGCTCCCCCGGCCAACGCTCCTCCTGATCCACCCGGGAACAACCAAGCGCCAGGACCACCCCTCGTACCTCCCCGACCGGTTGCTGACCCTGCCCCTCCAGTTGATGACCCTGCCCCTCCAGTTGAAGACCCTGCTTACCAGTTGACGACCCTGCATTACCAGTTGACGATTCTGCATCACCAGTTAACGACCCTGCTCCGCCACTAATCGTACTGCCCCCCCCGGCAAATCACGCTATGGCCAACATTATGCCAACAGGTTAGTTCTTTTCTAAATTATCTGTGTGTTTCATGCTTTCACTTACTAACGAAGAGAATACAGATTGGAGCACTCTACTTGGGACGCCCACGTGCCGTGCGTATAGCTTATGTCCTGCCTTCGAGACGTGGCCTGGGGCTGTCAGCGGAACAAAGGGCAAAGGTAAACGTCCCTGCAAACCCACGAGTACTCCATTGGCGTCCCCCCCACATCGCTGGTGTAGAGTTCGCCAGCTAGATTCCTATGACATCCGTGGACTGTCAGCATGATTTACAGAACCATAGCTCACCGCCGGATTCGCTACATGTTGGCGCTACTGGCGAAGGTCGTAGAAGGCTGCGCAGATCTCCCAATCAGCCATTAACCTTCATAGAGTATATCTTTATCGGGCGCAATGAAGACGTACGCACCTGGCTTCTATCTAATTCAGGTCTCAAGACCCCCTCGACCTTTTGGTGTATTGCTACCGTGATCGGAATGACGAGAGACCAGATATGGTAGAGCTGAGGAGCCTCCCGTATCTCGATCCACAAGCCGTCCGCCATTGGGCTCGTGACATCAGGGGGCACAATAGGCCAGCCGCATTTTCGAGAACTGGAACTAGATGCCGGACATGATGGGGGCAGGGTGATGAGCCTGAGGAAGAAGAAGCGCCCGGGGATGATATGTCTAATATTTCGTCCTCGGAATCTGCGCATGAATCGGAGGACATCACTGGAATATTGCCATCCCCCGTGGGGGAACGCGCTGAATGCCGGCGATCCGTATCCCGTTTGCCGTCAAATCATCGAGTTTGCTGAATGACAGCTGCCATTGGACTTGCTTATCGCCCTGCTCAAGTCGGCAAATAGCGTAAGCGCGGGGCTCATTTCGATACCGAAAATTGCGACGATGAAATGCCCAAGAGACTACGCTTGAGTTCTATCAATGAGTTTTTGAAAGCCAAGGACGTACGGAAGCGCGACGCTCAGTTCGATGATGAAACTTCAGAGGAGCCTAAGCGAAAGAGGTTGCGAGAGGATTCCGTCGTGAGGGAAGGTTTGAAGTGCGATGCAAGACTTTCATCCAAGCGTCGATTGTTCGCTCGTTACACTAGATGAGCAGTGGGTTAGCGGTTTGTTCTGACATTTCATAGGGATGTTTGTTTCCTTTTCTGTTTCGCGATGAGTTCAGCGATGAGTTCAGCATGTAGATTGTTTACTAGATGCACCTAGGCATGTAATAGTAGTGTTGCCGAAAGGATGTTCGCCCTAGATAGCGTATGAGCAGTGCAGATGTGACGTGCCGTGGGGGGGTGTCGACGATGGTGCGCCAAGACTTCGACGTCGGAAGGGTAGCGACCTCACGCATTGTAGTTTCGCGGCTCTTATTGCGGCTTAAACCCCTATTGAACATACAACGCCGATTGACATCTTACCCCGTAGGGCTACCCCCATATCGCACTCGCGATCCCCTTGACGGCCAAATTTCTATTCAACGTACAGTCACGCCGCGCCGCACTTCCTTATGGTTGTCCACTGGCACGAGGAGTATAAGAAGGCCATCCTGCCCCTGGCTCTCCCCACGCTCAGTTCCACACAAACTGATCGTCTCCCCTCGTCAATCCTTCGTTTGACATCCTTTCTTCGAACACCCACGACGCCACACGCCTGAAGAGCCGGAGCTTGAATTTACACAAACCTCCTACTCATCTTGACGAATAGTTCTTACGAATCATTCTTACGCCACGCATCCAATGGCAACGTTGAAACAAACACAAACACCGGCGCAAAAGACTAAGTAAGGACTATCTCTACATCAATTCAGGAGCGCATTATCTTAACATCTCCGTCGCTCTCAGACGTCATGCCATCCAAACACCCGCAGACGGCGAAGCCACCAGTGCCAAGCGCAGAAAACCCTACCCGCGAATAGCTGCGACTGCCGGTGAGGCGTCAGAACGTAAGAAATCTTCCATATTATCAAGACCACCCATTCTGTACCGTCAATCTATCAACTAACAGTTACGTGGACAGTCGTTCATTGATGTTGGACAAAAAGCCTGCATTTGAACCGGCGGTGCAGGATTCAAGGTGGGTGAATACAGACATCCAGTACTACGCATATACCAGAAAGTTAGTCCTAACTGTAGGTGGGATCAGGGGGGCGCGCTATGGCGAAATTTCGTACGCCAAAGGCTGGTGTGGGTTCCCCAACCGGACGGGCGCAAGGGTCCATACACGACGTGGCGCGATCAAATCAAGGCCTACATCAGGCGCTCTCATGGAAACCCGGGTCCCTGACTGACGATCAATTGGACTCAGTCATCATTTTCGCAAGCTCCCTTCCCCCAGTCAAAGTCCAGATTGCACGTATAAAAAACAAGCACCGCCAAGAAGACGTTGCAGAAGTCGAACGCCAATTAAGGCACTTAGTCAGGGACATATGTAGAAAGCTTCAGGCGACGATGGATCGTCTCGAGGCGGAGCGCCGAGAAGCTGGATTGGACGCTGACACGGAACATCAGAGTAAGTTCTCATCGCCAGCTACGGTACGTTTCGCTATTCGGCGACTAGTACTAACTATTTTTTCTAGCAGTTCAATGCGATTGGGCTTCTCCATATTGCCCAAGGGCGATAAGGCTCCACATTGTTCGTCGGACGGGCGCTCCTAAAGCTAACCACCCTTTCTTGGACCACCGCTGGTATGCCACCGACCCCGGCGAAGGGATCGCGTGGGGCGTCCTGGCATCACCCAGCATAAAAACCCTACTCCAGGTTCTCAAGCGACAACATGTAGAGGAGGCAATCGGTTATCCTCGATATCTCATCGGGGCGACCGGGCACGGAGCCACCTCATTGCGCCAGCAACCCTCAGATCCTCTCCCTATCTCTGAGCTCATATTTTTATATAGAGATGATGACATCCAGGCATGGCTCCTCGCCAATCCGGGCAAAGATCCTCTGGATCTTTTGGTGCTGGAGTCACGTCAGGATCTGGGCAGGAACCGAGAGGAGACCCCCGCGCCTGCTTCCGGGCGATACCCTTTTTTTAATCGCAAGGTCTGGGATCGCTGGGGGCATATGGATGATAACGTAGAAGAGGAACATCCCAGCGACGACGGCCACAACGACAGCTCCGGCAAAGACGACGAAAGCAATCCCGATGAAAGCTTGGGCGAGGACAGTTACAACGACGAGGAAACGTCGGGAGATACTCGGGCGCCTGCTAGTAATCCCCGCCGTACTAGTAATCGCCGTCGTACTAAAGACATCATTGTTGTTGTAAGTTTTTGTGCCCAATGTGCTTTTGATTCAATATCTTAATACAAACTCTATGGCTAATCAAACACCTAGGACGACGATAAGGATGTTCATGAACTCCCATGCGGGGGGGACTCAGAAAGCGACTCTCCTCTCATTCGTAATGGACCTAGAAAATGTACCCAGCATTCCGAACATAGAGACCCAGACACCGGGCCCTCTAAACTGTCTGAGCAAGAACAACTCAGATCGATGAGGGACCCCACTCCCATTCATGATCCACCTGGAAGACGTACGCAGGATTCGGAACATAGGGATCCAGGCACCTGGCCCTCTAGGCTGTAGGGGCAAGAACAACTCAGACCAATGAGGGATTTTGTCCAAGTGAATCCCTGGGCGATGCAGCCATTAAGGAATCCCGAGGCTGTGGCGGCTGAGCCTAGACCACCGACTGTGGTGTCCGAACCTGGACCAGCGACTCTAGCGCCCAAACTAAGAGAGCGTCGTCGTCACGCTCGTGGGCATGATGGCACCATCGATAGTCCTGTTTCCCAACGTGAACAATCTGAGGATCACGATATTCATCATGGGACGTCCCCTACCCCCACGCCTGTCACAAACGGTGACTAGTGAAGGAATTGGTTTCACACTATTCACGGTTATGAATAGTAGGTTTGTGTTTCCTCTCACATGACTCGCACTTGCGAAGTCATAGTTAATATTGTTTTATGTTTATGTTTGCGCGTGACCACACTTGGTGGTCACTTGATATGTATTTTGCACATAACTCGTAGTATGAGTCATGGGTCTCGCGCATGTGACCCCTTTGGGCACATGACTAGTTAGGAGCGCGATGATTGGTTTGGTATAGTGTGCAGTTGACTCATAGGGGTCAGCTGATGGATTTCACACTATAACTCGCTTAGAGTCATAGGAGCGCATGACTCATGCATATGAGTCACCAGGATTAGGTATGTGAGGAGGCGCCGATATAAAAGGCGAGGCTTGGGACTTGTAGCTAGCTCCTCACGCAGTCATCTAAGTACTTTCCTATCTACTATCTTGAATGATATTCTTTATCCCTTCTTTATGATCGACATAGCAAGAGAACAGCGTTGTATCATGTTGGCAATATAGGAACGGCCTAAGAGTGTTCTCCTCTACTATAAGGATTGATCATCACCTATTGCACCATATCTCGCGAACCCGGAATGTTACAACGCCCGAGACCTTTACACTAGCAGCGACTGCCCCGCCTGCTCCTACGACCTCTACTGCTCCTGCACCTATAAGCGTTCCTCCCGGTATAGCTAGCCCCCCTGCACCCCAGCAAACTACGGCAGCTGGAACTACTAGGGATGCTAGTACCCACCCCAATGCGATACACACCTTCGGAAAAAAAAAAGCCAAAGGCCAAGCTGACACATCTAGTCTTAAACCGCACAACCAGCCTGAACCCCCGACGCCTATCCCCCCTCGAGGGCCAAGTCGCCACGGACGTCGCTGAACATAAATATCTTCACATTTTTTCCACCGCCCAAATTCCCCTTTTTTTTTGATACATCTTTTCTAGTCGTCTGGCATTCTTTAGATTTTCGTGGGTTGTTGTCGCTTGTATAATAGTAATAGTAATCAAATGCAGAGGCCCCCTTCAAGTTGCTTTGGCACCTGGTATTCGCTACCTTTCAGAATTTTCTCGTACTAGTAATTGGCGCACATCTCGTTCTAGGATGTTATCCAGGCTAGCGTCCACAAACTGCGTGAGTCTATCGCTAGGCTGTGATCTTAGTGCTTATTTTTACATTGGGTTCAGCTGCGCTAAATGGACATCGGGAGATGAAGGTACATACCGCCAAGTCTTTTTACATATTTTTACATGGGTTCCGCTACGCTAATTGGGCGTCGAGAGATGAGAGTACATGCCGCCAAGTCTTTTTAGGCGTGGCGAATGAGATGAGCGATTACTCGGTTTCGACTAATTCTGCTTTCACGACTTTGTGCTGAGCCCTCCGGGAGTTGAGATTGTCTGCGTCGCGAGTGCAAGTTTGACGATCATCAAAACCCATTCCCCAGCCAATTCATTCACTTGCATACCGCGTAATAGTCTGTGCACGTCTATATCCGGTATCGCGTGAACAGACCGACTGCGTCAGCTTATTTGCGAGCCCCTTGCATACAGGTTCTAAGGCGCCCAGCGCTCCAATTCGATATCCGGAAATGAGGGTAGATGATCCTAATCCTCTTTCCGCGTAGCGAGTGTCTCGCGAGCAACCCCTCGTCGCTAACCGACACCCCTTGCAGCTAGATTTCGCCCAGCCAGCATGTTGGCTACTCTTTCATTTCACGTAATTTTTCTGACGCCCGAGTACCGAATTGTCAGTGTCTAGTCCTATAGATTAGTATGTCTCCTCCAAAGCACAAGAACGATTCTGAAAACGCAGTTTCGTAGGCGAATTTTTACTCGGATTGCGCACTCCTTCACTCTATCTAACTCTCTTCGCGAGAATGTACTGACTCCAGGACTTGAGATTGTCTGGGTCACTGGCAACAGGATTGAGCCCGTTGCCCGGCCAATCCTTTCAGTTGCATACCGAGTGATAGACTGTGCATGGCTATATCCGGTCTGGCGTGAACTGACAGTGTTTTACTTATTCGCTAGGTGAACTCCTTACATATGGTTTCAAGTGCTTTCAGCGCTGCTAATTTGGTGTTCAGAGATGGGAGTAGATACTCCTAGTGCTCTTTTGGCGTGACGATGTCTCGCGGGCAGTCCACATCGCTAAATGACGCCCCTCGCAGCTAGATTTTGCCTAGCCCCGATACTAGCGACACCTTCATTTCGTCTAATATTTTCCACGACGGAGCAGTGAGTCCTATGAGATTCAAGAAAGCCTAGATCACGAACGCAGTATTGAACACTCCCAAACCCCCTTTGCGTAGGCGTCGTTTGCTCTTGCATACCGAGTGATAGTCTGTGAGGCTACCAACCCCCTAAATCTTAATGTACGGGTATAAGACCTAACGCGTCCTATTCAACACAAGAATCTACATAGACTCCTAGCCTTCACAACATGGGAGATATATTTCAATTGTCATACGTCCTGATTCCTATCTTACCCAACGCTCGCTAACGGTCCAGTATCCCACCATGCATTCGAATTCACCGAGTCAGCCAACTGCCCGAGTGGGCCATCTGAACGGGCGTAGGCGCGAAGTTGTACCCGACACCATGGGATCCAGTCAGCCAACTGCCCGAGTAGACAATCTGAATGGGCGTAGGCGCGAACTTGTACCTGACAGCATAGGATCCAGTCAGCCAACTACCCGAGTGGGCAATCTGTGCAGACGTAGGCGCGGCGCCGTACCCGACACCATGGTATCCAGTCAGCCAACTACCCGAGCAGGCAATCAGAACAGACGTGGACGCGATGTCGTACCGGAGGAGTCTGGATCGGGAACACAGCAGAATGAACCAGGCAGCTTCCATAGTACGCCACCGAACGACCAGTTATCATGTCAGAATTCTTCCCCACCCCCAATTGCCGGACATCTAGAAGGAAGACCGCCAAAGCGCCCACGCAGGAGCACAATTCAGACCACCGCGTATACCGAACCTGTGATGGAGCCTGATGGACAAGGACATCTGGAACCTGTTCATCTTAGCGGCGATAGTGGCAATGAGGAGTACCATGATTCAGACGACGGGGAAGAAATGGAACAAGACACCGAACCTGATGTAGAAGTCCTCGATGGCACAGATGGCACTCTATCCGGACGACTTCGGGGTCTCAAACGGCTCAGAGACAGGGAAACAATTACCTAAGGACCGTGCGACTTTCGACCACCTCCGGATCGCAGGACGCAACTCTTGTCCGGCGGACCCCGCGGCTCGTGTAAGGATAATTCCCGGCAGGGCCTACACCCCACCAGCGTTCCCGTCATCAAGTACAGCACGGTATTCGTCTCCACTTGGAATCCCTAGTACCATTACATCTGGTGTTAGAAGCTCGAGCCCACCAACAAGCGAACTAACCACACCACAGCCCGGGCGCATCAGGGGCGTAACCAACTCACGGCAAAACACGGTGAGCAGGGTAGAAGGAGAAATAGTAGTTGTGGCAAAATATCTGATTCTTCAGTACACCCTCTTTGTTGATCCACAACTGGATCCTGTTACTTTGACGTCAGCGGTGCACGGTGATTGGAGTCGCGCGCAGGATGAGATTGCGGACGCCGGGAATATTGAAGCATCTGAGAAAGGTCTTGACCTTGTAAGTGCATTCGGACGTAATAAGATACAAGGTGTTTACTAACTATCAAAGATACGGCAAAAACACTCGGCTGTGCGGGGGCAATTCATATATTATATAAAAAATAACATAAAGAAATTATACGAATTGGGAGGTGACCCGACAGCTATCGCGCGTAGGGTCGAATACCTCCTCGAAGAGGACAGGTTCATGTGTCCCTCAGATGGATATGAGGTTGGTATCACGGATTGAGAAACCCGGATTTTGGATCACTACTGACTATGAACTGGGCGTAGGAAATATCCTTCCGGTTCCTTGCGCCCCAGATTGCCAACGCAATATATGGTAAGTATTTCGAGGGCAAGAGAACGGTGGGGATCTTAAACCCAGGCTTTTTAGAGTGTATCAATGCGACGATCGTCTGCCTCACATGTGCAATACTCTGCCATACCCTGCGGGCGTGGCGAACTGGGGCACTCCTTGATCCTCCGGAGTTCAAGTCTGAGGCCGTCAGAGGTAAGAGTTTCCTGATCTCCGGGCCTTTCGTTCCGTTCGTTCAAGATGTAGAGAGCTCACAAATTCGCAAGATCTTTTCTTACGGCAGAGGAACACATGGCGGGGGTTCCCAAGGGGGACGCAAGAGCTGATGCTCCGGAATCTGCGTGAAACGATCATGGATAAGGTTAACCAAGAAAATCGAGTTCTGAAGGAGAGGCGCGAAGGCTTTGCTGACAATCATGAGGCAGTTCACGCGGAACTGGAGCGTCAGCTATCCAGCCGGAATCCGAGACGACCCGCTGCGCGAGAACCGACATCAATAAACACTGGCGCGAGGGGCCTAGTAGGACCCCTGGAGAGTCAACTGGAGCGTGAGCTATCCAGCCAGGAGCCCAGATGAGCAGGTGCGCGAGAACCGACCCCAATCAACACCGATGGTAGGGTCCTAGAAGGACACCAGGAGAGTCAAGATGCATCGCCGGAGAGCGCCAAGTCATTCGACTTTAGCCAGTCGGCCTTTGCTCGGGTGCTTCGAGGCTTGGATGCTGAGTCGGTGACTTTTGATAACTCACTAGACTTGACTCTGGAGCAGGAGCAGGAGAGCGCTCCCAACCCAGATCTAGCCAGTCACCTTTCCCTGAACCTGGATGACTTTCAGGAAGATCAGGCAGGTACGGGGGAGAACGTTCGCCAAAACGGCGACGAGGTCATATAGAATAAATAGATTTACTAGGCCGAGTGGCGTGAGCAGGACGTAGTGATGGGCACAATCATGCTCGATGCTCGAGCATGATCTTGCCCATCGTGCCCATCGCTACAGGACGTCGAGGCGATCACAATATAATAGTAGTAGATAAAATAAAATATGGGAACAATACTTAATAGAGTACCAGGCGTGGAGTAGTACTAGTGACGAAGTCGTGAACCGGTGTGTAAGATCTTGAGCAATCTCAAAGGCGTCTGGAAGATAGACGTATGGATTCTCGACAGCGTCAGGAGACTTTGGCCTAGCCTCAGATGGTATCCTGCAGGCGTCCAAAGAGTACCGAGCAGTATCGGGACGTGATAGCAAAAGTAAGCTGCATCATGATGCGATTAGTCGAGAAGGTGATCGTCAGGAGGTGAGAGGCGAGGAACAGAGGCCGTCAGGATGCGAGAGGCTAGAATCTGAGGCCGTCAGGAAGGGAGAGGGGAAAATCAGAAGGCGTTGAGACGCAGGGGCGGAGCATTGGACGTCTTCAGTAAGGAGAGGACACAGGGATCGACGTCGGGATGGCGTCAGGATGCGGTGTGACGGGATGGCGATGTCCGGATGGAACGTCATACGGATGTTGCGTCTAGAATCGCGGTTGACGTTTTGAGCGTCCCGAGCGTCAAAAGCACAGGACGCTCAGGACGCATAGTAGAATTTTTGCTGATGTACAGGGCATTTTCTTTTGCGTCAGTAATTTCATTGTCATGCAACTTTTTCTGGATGCACTTCATCCTCTTTGAGCAGTTGCACGGTCTATTCGCAATTGACTCTTCAACTTTAGTTTATCCGGCATTAACTCTCGCGTCAGGAATTGTTCCATTATAGATTTCTGTCCCACGACTCAATCATGCTTCCCAACAGCCTAAACAAGCTGTTGTATCGTCCATTTCAGCTTTGACCCTTTCCTCTGTATTTCATCCGGCATTACCTCTCCCGTCAGGAATTGTTCTGTTGAGATTTCTGCCTCACGACTGAATCATGCTTCCCAAAAGCCCAAACACACCGTAGTCTAGTCCATTACAGCTTTGACCTGTCCCTCATAGTTTATCCGGCATTACCTCTCGCACCACAGATTGTTCTCTTGTTGATCCAAACATCCTGTTCTGAATTTCCTATTGACAAACTCTTCGTAACTCCAAATGTCCGCAATGCACCATTCCCCGTAGTTCTTCTGCTTTCCTAATTCTCGCTTATTTCTCCCCTTCCTCCTTGCCATTGCCCCATGACCTAATCTAGCCCCAATAATTTCTCCGTGTATACAATATCTAAGCGGACGCTATTCATCACTTTTGCAATGAGGACCGTCCATTATTTGATAATGCGTGGCCTTGCGCTGGGTTATTCCTTCACTGTTCTCGCCTTTCTGCCTTCTTCATGGCTCTTTGGGACTTTCCTTCAGCCCCAAGCGACTTTCCCCTGATGTTGTTTTTCACAAACTGGGTTGAAGTCTAACTCTAAGTGGCATATTCAAAATAATAATAATAATAGTAATAATAATAAGCTCTTTTATTTGTTTATTTTATTTAAATCTACATTTGTTACAAATAGGACGTTAAGTGTCCCCATTCAACTACTCTTCGGGAGCCTCAACTGCCTCCCCCGCTTCGGGATCTGAAAGATAGTCCTCCATCTCGCTTTCCTCATCGCCTGAAATCTGCAAATCCAAATATCCTGCGGCTTCTCTATCCTCCAGTGGGGCACGAGACTCCTGATCCGGTATGAATCCGCCCAGCCGCAGCATTTTCCTAATATGTCTTTTTGTATCTTGAACGAGTTTATCTCCCACTCCTGGCGGCAGTCTTTACCAGGGAGCACGCTATCGAAGATAGACATCTAAATATTTTAGTGAGTACGATAGGCTTAACAATAGCGGATTTGAACCTTAAAGGAGTGAATACTAACTTTGTAGTGTCAGAGCGGAAAAACTTAGAGCTTGAACAAATGATTCGGAACTCCAAGCCTTCAGAGAATGATACAGACATGCCCTGGTAAGGCATATCAGGAGATCGTTAGTAGGAGTAAGAAATGATTTATCGGTCCTGACTCGCATTCTTGAACCCCAGTACCACTTATACCACTTATTCAACAAGAGGTTTACTATCTCTAGCACAGACAAGCGCCAACCACAGTCCTGTCTAGGTACGCCTTATCTCGTGTCACCGGGGACGATCTGAGTTGACTAACTTGTGGTTTTCTTAGATGACATGTAAACCAATCATTTTCGAGCAAATATGCAACTCGCGCCTCTATTTCGGCTAGTGGTTTTTGCGAGAAGTCATACAGGTCCTCAATCATATTCTTGCTCTCTGAAACTAGATGTGACCTGGCACTAGACTGCCTCGATTTCAACTAAATGTATCTAATTACCCTTGATCCGTCTCCAATAGGATGTTCTTCGTCAATTAAAGGACTTACAAAAGTCATTGGCCGCCTTTCCATTACCCTATTGCCCCAACCAAACTTTCTACCTGCCTTTACCCAATAAGCTTTCAGAAGCGTATCGTTTTCGGCAGCCATTGCAAAGGGATTAACAAATAATGTATGATACCAGACCTTATTTGCAGGGTTCTCAAAGATTATTGTCACCTTACCCTACAATGTATTGCTTTTTGCCGATAGTGTGATAAGGGTCCCGATATTAGACTTTGAAAAGTCTAGATCGGCGATACTACGTCATAAATGGGACGTCATAATTTCTTCCTCATCAGGCGTATCAGGAAAATGGGGTGAGAATTGTGATGAATCGTCTCTGTGATAGCCGGAATGTAATCGTGCTGCCTACTCTTGTGATGCAAGCTCCTGCGAAGGGCCATTTAGAACCCCCTGTGAAGGGCCATTTAGAACTGGCGTTGGGGTGTCCTACATATTCTTTCTTATAAGTATAGTAATTGAAAAAATTATTAGATTTCCTTACATATCTTAACCGGCTCCGGACTCTCCGTAGAAGTCGCTAAGGGAGTGGTTCAGCAGAACCTTGTTCATACCATTGGCGACCTCTAGAAGGAATGTCATCATCGTCAACATCTGTAGGTTGCTCTTCCTCAAAATCAACTTGTTATTGTGTTTCTGATACTGGCGTTGAAATATCCTGAAAGGCTACTGGAGGTCTTGACGATGATGCCTGGGCTCAGGGGGCTAGTCCTACTACTCCGGTCACGAATGGGATATTTAAGTCTTGGGAGAGCTCACATTGGCCTCCAGGAGAATTGACTTACCTCTGCTCTAATTTCCATTGATCATTGCGCGTTTATATGAAATAACTAGAGGAGAAAATAGAATTAGATGTAGAGATAAAAGTCCCAAAAGGAATTAAACTCAGAGTATCGTATTGGGAACGAACAGCATCGTATTGTAGATGAACAAGCTTTATGTTATTGTTACTACACGGACTCCTAGCTATAATCCAAGGTCCGTGAGAATCATTGTCATGGGCTCGGACTATCCTACAGCCATTTCGCCTCTGAATATCTCAAAGGCTACGTGCACAGATGGCTCTGAGCCGAATAGAGACTCTCCATTCGGGATTGCCGGGACAGGATTTCATATACCCAGCTTGGATGAACATAACTTATCATTTGAAAAGATTGGATTATACATACTAAAATAGGATAACGTATTTTACCCAGTAATGGGTCACCCCCCAGTAATGGGTCACTTTGTCTCCCTACTCTAATTTGACAAATTTGTGATTCTAGAGAGCAAAAATAATCAGATCTTATTCAAATTAAAATCTAGAATGGTCTTTAGACTTTAGAACTAGCCTGCAAATTTTTGAAAACTTAATTTAATTCTTAGAGCAGTAAGAGAAGTGCAAGTCAGATATCATGATTATAGAAGAAATTGCAATACAGAAAAGGTACCACTAGTGAAAAAGATCTAGGATATTCCAAGGTGGTAGTAGAGGTGATTCACTATAAGCTCTGTTAATTATAGAAGGTTAGAGTAATAATTGAGGCTGAGCAAGAGTTTGAAAGATTTGTTGTCTTTTACTCCACTGATACATACAATTTTAACATACAACCAACATCTTTTCCACATCCAATTTCACAAAATATTAACACAGTGGCAATGCCAAACAAGAAGCCTGACCTGAAAGATTGTCTTCAGAGAGCTAGTAGGGTAAACATTGTTCAGAAGAAGAAAATATCTACCTCTCAATTGATAGAATTCAGTTAAATACTTCCTGGTAGTAGAAATATCTGTAGCAATAGCTCTTTACCAGTTCATAAGCTTTACAATGATGGATTTGAACCCTGGATGTCTCTGGATCAAGCTATGTTTCTACCTTTTCCCAATATCTGCCATGTTTTCTTTAGCTATTAAGATTTTATATATTATATATAATATATGCTTCCAGTAGAGAGCAATATTACTATTGCAATAATCTTACATCCATTATCTCCTCCAGATTGGTATGCTACTACTGGCTTTAGTGAGTAATCTTATAAGATAATATGCTACTTTCAAGCTATTTCTAGAGTGTGATATTGAAACTACAAATAGTTTATCTAAATAGTGGATAGTGAGATCTGGATCTTCTGTTTTAGAGCTCCTACCTACCTGATAGTGATATTGAAGGTCAGTCTTCCTGTTTAGCATTGCTTCCATGCTTATATTTTGTAAAATTGGATGTTGAAAAGATGTTGGTTGTATGTTAAAATTGTATGCGTCAGAGGAGTAAAAGACAACAAATCTTTCAACTTGCTCAGCCTCAATTATTACTCTAACCTTCTATAATTAACAGGGCTTATAGTGAATCACCTATACTACCACCTTGGAAAATCCTAGATCTTTTCCCTAGGTGGTTCCATTTCTTTGTTGCAATTTTGTTCATAATTATGATATCTCACTTGCACTATTTACAGCTGTGAAAATTAAATTAAGTTTTCAAAAATTTGCAGGCTAGTTCTAAAGTCTAAAGACCATTCTAGATTTTACTTTGAATAAGATCTGATTATTGTTGCTCTCTAGAATCACAAATTTGTCAAATTAGAGTAGGGAGAAAAAGTGACCCATTACTGGAGGGTGACCCATTACTGGGTGAAATACATTAAAGGATAAAAGGGATATTTAGTGTCCCAGAAAAGCTTTCTATTGCACTCAAGTAATTCTAAAAATAAAAAGACTGCTAAAAATATTAAAATCTAAGACTATCAGGTAAAATATAGGAAAGCTGGATGACAGTGGAAATAGGATTAAGACAATGATTACTAGATAGAAGAAAAGCAGAAACAAAGAAGCAAAGCCCGTAAAACTAAACAACAATTACCCAAATGCTCAAAGAAGACGCAGCCCTGCACAAAATGACTCCCAGAAAACCAAACAAATGGATAGAAACAAGAGCAACAAAAAGCAAGAAAAAACCCGTGAAATGAAAAAGAGCCCTCCCGAAAGACCCAAGAAGACACTACTTGGCACAAACAATACCCAACCCCCTCCCGGCGCCGCCCCCATGGTTAGCAATGAAAGCAAAACCTAAGAATGCCAGTAAAACAAAAGAAAAAACCACCCAAAAGCCCAAAGAAGATGCCGCCCAGCGCAAACAAACTCTAGGCATTATGTCTATTGCCCCAATTGCCCCCATCACCCCCATCACCCTCATCGCCCCCATTATCCTCATCGTCCCCATTACCCCTACCGTTATTATCAGCGGCTTCCTCAATAGCGTCTTGTACTGACAACTCACACCCGGGAGGTGCGATCCCTGGGGGAAGAGCCACCATTGGGACATCTTGTCCTGCATATCAGCTCATATACGCCGGGCCTTGCCTCACTGAACCACCCGAAATCAGACCACGAGAGTGGGTTTGGAACCTAACAAATCTACGATCATTGCTCAGAATTCTCCTCTGCCAGCCATTGTGGGACCTAGGAAAGGCCCTTCTGCGCCTTCCATGGCGCTCCACATCATCCTCCTCATCTGAGGCAGATTCTGGCTCAGTGGAAAACACGGTGATGTCATATTGGCTGGGGAAGATATAGTTCGGGCTCTGCCCAACAAGAGGTGTATTGGGAAGAACAGGGTTCCCACTATCAGGAGGGGCAACAGCCGCTCGGTGGAGGAAGCAGGCGACAGTAAGAGTGGAGCACTGGGAAAGACTAAGCCAGGCATTGACCTGATTGTCATCGATCAACTTGATCAGGTCGGCGCCTTCAGGAGTGACATTGAGGCTTTGAATGTCGTGGAGAATTCCCATGAACTACTGGGACTGCTCGCCGTCCTCTACGTACCGACAGGCAGCTTTGCCAAGCTTCTGTAAAGTGTAGTACCTGAGAACCGCTAGCCATCTCTTGTTTAGCATAGCGTTAGTACCACAGTTTATCCATGGGAACTGGTGAGCCTGCCCAGGCTCGGCACCTGTAGTCGAAATGAATATTATTCGTAATGGTTTTTCATAGTGAATGGTCGGTAGGTGACAAGCAACCGCCCTCTTGTCTCTCAATCCGGAGCCAGATGCACCGCCAGCGCCCCCATCTCCCCCCTCTTTCTCGGCATCAGAATTAAGTCTGGCATTCCTACGCGACTTAGCTGCCTTCTTCAGGATGTCGGTGATGAGAGCATCCAGAGCAACATGGAAGGCCCGATGTTGGCCGTTCCGGGGGGAGTTGAATTTGTCTCGGAAGGCTCTGAGAGCAATGTGTGCGAAGGTCTCCATTCTAACTTTGTTCCACATACAGTCACCGGCCTGCATGCGTAAGGGGATATTCCTCTTGTTGCACTTCTGGAGAATGTATGTGCAGACGGCGGGGTATCTCCTCCCTTCCACGGTTTATCCATCACCAGTGAGGTTGAGCTCTGTCAAGATGATGGCAGTGGTGACACGACCACGACCACCAATCGGTGGCATGCTATTAACCAATTACATTCTCTGTAAAAAAGAGTAAATGGGACGCGCAGAAGACTAACCTGATTTATGCGAGAATGTTCTTAGCGTGCAGAAGAAGTCAGGAAATCCCAAAGAAATCTGGGAAATAGCAATCAGTAATCATTCCATCTTGGGAAAGGTGCCAATGAGACAAACAGAAGACTACCGATAGAGGGGGATAGCAAGTGAAAACGGGGAGCCGCTAGTGTATCTAGAGATTAGTGGTCATCTATCATTTTACATTAAGGCTTTAGTAGAGCTTGTACAAGCTGTGCACAAGTTCATGCAAGAATTTATACAGTACTTGATGGTGCTCCAGAAGGAGGTGAGAAAGACCAGGCCTCAGGTTGGTATCTCTAAGAGGCCGAGGAAGGAAGGAAAGGGACTAATTGTGGCACAAACTTACTTTTAGGAGGTAGAAGCGATCGAAAAGCTTCGCTTCGATTGAGAGTAAGTTAACAGTATTCTATGGATATCAATCAGTATAGCCTACAAAAGGCCTGAGGACAGCTCATTTCAGATGTTAGGAACAGCGGACGAGACTTACCAGTATAGTTGGTATGAAATATGAGTGAGAGTGTATGATTGCGGAAACCAGTTCTCGTTTATATATAACGTATTGTTATGAAGGGCAAAGTTGCTTTTGGAGGACTAAGAAGGACCATAAGAAGCGGTAGATTGATTAGAAGGTAATGAAGGAGTGGAGTAGGAAAATCCCAGAGTAGCGAGGGGTTTATATAAGGAAGAGCGTACTATTCAAGTGGTTTGTCGTAGTATCAAGAGTTCTAACAACTCAGACCAGTTTGAAAGAGACTGGTAAATGTCCGAACTTAAACGTAGAAGGTCCTTCTACGCCTGTACAAAAACGTCTAGATGTACAGTTACCATGAGGCAAACATGTAACAAGGCAAGCTTGGACACTTGCAAAGGCGGGTTGAACAAATATGAACAAGCTTTTCAAGAGTGCTTTAAGGTACAACGATGTAATAGGCAGGCTTGCGACTACCGCTGCTTTCTTGATGTGGGTTCGGATAAGGAATAGTAAGGTATGGTAGATGAGCACTTGCCATTAGGTTTGGCCCTCACAAAGTCTGCAATACACCGAATAAAGCACACCTTAGGTTTAGGGTATAATTCACATTGCTTATTATTTTTTAAAAAGTAATCGGAGATATAAGTGTTAAGTAAGGTCTTCTCGAGATTTGTAGGAGTCTGTCGTGGCCCTGGGCTGTCGTTCATGTTCATGCCCACAGGACCTCAAACGCCCTACCTGGATTTAGTCTGAAAGCTAATGTAAAAAGGGAGTTTTGAGCCCCAGAACATCATTCAAGTACGAGTACTAGTATACTCCTGCTCAGGGGAAGGTGAGACCGACCCGAACAGTTGGCCTTTGAATTACAAACAGGCCATACAACACACCTTGAAAGTTTTTCAAGTTCTCATATTTTTTCTATCCCTTGAAAAATCTCGAATTTACTGAACAGAGGGTGTGACGACGAATTTTATCCTATTTGTACCTTTTTGCGTACAATAACATCTATCTATAGCACAGTTCCGGTCAAGAACTAGTTATTCAATTACCACACGCGTTCAAGCACAGTGAGATCAGTCTCAAATAGTAAGTTTGATTTACCCGTCTCTTGTACTGTGTATCAAATCTAATTTCTTGTAGCATGGTACAAGAGTCTCAATGCCTGTACTGCAGAAGAAAATACAAGTCAATTACATGGTACCGGAAGCATATGGAAACAGCCCAGTTTGACTTTGTACACCCTATTTGCAACGAAGAACAGCATGCATGAATCCCCCAGCCTGCCCACTCTGAGATAAGCTCCAATCTACTCGGGGAAGAATTTACCATAGCTGAAATGAATATTGAAGCAAATGAGTTCGATATCTACGTAAACGCTGCCGATTCAGACATGGACAGTCTTAATTATTTGGATACTGAGGAAAGCACACTAGTTGTTGGACTACCGATACCGACGATGTACCCCACTGCGGGAAGGTCACTATAGGACATTGTACAGCCCAAAAGATCTGAAGATAAGATGTCGTCACCATTCAGAAGCAAGAAGACTTTGAGCATGCTTGGTGGTTTATTGAAGCAAAGGTACGAAAGAATTACATGGATAGATATATCAAGAAGGACTTGAGGCCTGAGGGCAGTAATATTAACTCTGGTTATCGGCTCCTTGATGACGTTGATCAGTTCGAATCAGGGAGGGGAAGAAAGAGCTGGAAAGAGGGGTTTGTATCATTTAGCGAAGCTATATGTAAATGGACTCTACAATGTCCTATTCTAACCAAAAGTAGGAAATTGTGGACGAGGAAGGACTAGATTAAGCTTTCGTAATACCCAAATTCTTTTTTCCAATCCGATTGATTGTGCTGAATATTTACTTGGTCAAAGTTGTTTTGCTCAAGATTTAGTTTACGCTCCTATGATGGAATGGAAAAGCGAAGAACCACCTCCGAGAGTTTATTCGGAGATGGATATCGCTGATTGATGGTGGGAGATACAGGTAGGTTCAAATATGATGTTCCACGGCGCTTCCATACCATTTACTAGGATACAAATGTTACGGGGTAACTAACTCAAGGGAATAGAGAAAGCTTGGCCGGATCGTATTCGAGATAACGGAGGGAAGTCAGGAAGGCTCAGGAGATGATGGTTTGATAAAGGTAAAGTAATAAGATAGAAGTTCTCGAATCTTTAAACTTAATAACTTATTATATTGTTAAGGTCTCTTCTCCGTTGCTTGATTTTCTCAAACTCCGAGGAATAGCCCTTACTACTTATACTAAATTCTCGCTACTTCCAAATTCCTAACAATCATGTATCTTTCTAAGATTTCAGCTTCGTCAAAGGAAGTGCGAACACTCTTTGACCCTGAATAATTGCCCCACTCGAACTCAGAGAACTCCCGATATCTATTTCATCTGAGGGTGTCCCCACTCCACCAGTAGATAGTCTTCGATCTCTTCGTCCTAATAGACTAAGTTCATATATGTGGTCGCAATGCCAACATACAAATAGTCTTTTATTGTGAACTATCGAGTGATCAGTTCGAATAGTCAGATAATAATACATAATGCATAATATGCATATGCACCGGAAATAAAGTATTCTCACTTTATCTTTCCAATCAGAAATCATCTTCATGGAACGTGAGTCCTCCCGGTATCCCGAGTAGTCAACACAGATGCCTCCAGTTGCTTCTACCGCGGTGAGCTGAGGTTGGACATACGCTCCTCCAATACGGTGGCGCAGCCTCTACTAATAATACTGGCGAGCTATTCTCATGTGCGTAACAACAAAATTAACAGCCAGCAAAGGATAAATTACCGGATGGAGCAACACTCGTACTAATCATATGTTCCTCAGACGTTACTTGTTTGACCAATTTCTTTTAAGATCAGAAAGCCTGGCCAATCTACATGACAATTGGAAATAGCCTATCGAGTACACAGAATAACCGCTCGAAACATGCAACCGTTCTTTTTTGCACTTTTGCCCGTTCCCCCAAAGCTGCTCAACATAGTAGCAAGAGATGCATGTCAAGGGCAAGTCAATATTGAGTTTCTTTGTGATTTGATGGAAGCTATCTTTGCGCCAATTATTGCACTAGGGAACACCGGACTTGAGATTAAATGCGCCGATGGAAAGGTCCGAATGTCTTTCTTATGCCTCTCTGCATAGATTGCGGATCACTTAGAAAATATAACATTGCACGGTATTCAATAAAATCAGTGCGCTCTCTGTGACATACGACTGGAACAGCTAGGGTCATATTTGAGATGTTCTGCAGCCAGACGAGATTATAGGAAATCCCAACATCTCTTCAACAAATACTGTGAAAACGACCAGCAGGCCAAGCAACAACTAACAGATTGTCATTTCAAATTGCTTCCTAGCAGTGTTTGGGGGCTTCCGAACGTTCAACAATCCAACCTGCCCAAATCAGATATTCTCCATGTCGTGTACCTGGGAATAGTTGAAACACATCTTATGAAATGGGTTATCGGATTCCTAAAGAAGTACAAATGGCTACACGCATTTGATGCTATCTGGAAGAGTTTAGATGTTTATCCTGGCTATTCCGCGCTGAACATAGAGTACCGTCGGATCTCTCAGTGGACCGGAAAAGAGATGAAGAATCTGGTTAAAGTGATACTACCATGTTTTGCAGCCTCCCTATATCGTCCAAGTGCCGCACAACGTACTATATTCACCAAAGTTCTAACCTGTGTCCGGTCGATTGTCGACTTTACTCTAATGTCACAATATACAAGCCATACCTATGAGACCATTCAATACCTTGAACTGTTTCTTAAGGCCTTTCATGATTACAAAGTCCATTTTAAGGAGTACCGAAAGGATAAGCCCACTGCCAGGAAAGTGAGAGAGGTTACAGCCAGAATTTGAGGTGAGCATAGTGAAGTAATTAATCAATACCGCCTTTTGGGGGTAACATTTGCTAAAAGACGTCACATTACCGACGAGCAACCTCCCGATTTTGCTGGAATTGTTGCAGATATATATGATGAGGATGTAAACCCTAACTTTGTTAAGATACATCTGTTGAGTCACTTCGGGGACCATATACAGCACTTTGAGAACATTCAAATGTATTCTACCTAGTCGGGTGAATCAAGTCACAAAACAATGATCAAGGACGGCTATCAGCAGTCAAATAAAAATGATTCATGCCAACAAATACTACGATCATATTCTAGACATGACAGCTTCAAAATTCATGAAATAAATATCTACACGGATCTAGCGCGTCTGATTCAAGACGAAGTACGCGACAAACAGTACAAACGGCAAGTCAGTTCAGTAACTAAACAACCAATGGGTTTCACACCAACCGTGGAAACCATTTCCCAGCTCTCCCAGAGTTTGAGAAATTTTCCGGACCTTTTAATCGATTATTATCAAAGAAAGTCGTCTCTGAGCCAACATTTTGATGTGGATTTGGTTAAACAGTTTCCAGTTGAGATATATTGGCTTTTATGTGTCCCGGTAGAGAACTTTCAGGACAAGAGAGAGGTCACTTGGCACCTTCTTCGGTGTACCGGAAGCCAGCGTTGAAGGTCAACAGAGCACAGTAGGAATGATTGGGTATTGGTAGATTCAGGTAATAGAAGTATTTATGGAACACTAAAAGGCTATTATCCAGCCCGCTTGATTTCAATAATGAAAGTTCGAGACCCAAGAACGGGTTTAGTAGATAGACTGGTATTAGTAGATAGACTATATGTTGAGAACTCAGGGAAGCTCAGCGATATAACGGGACTTGTTACCGTTACTTTGGGGACGGTGAAAGGCCCAAACGGAACAACCGAGATAGTCGTTGGTATCAAACGGATCATGAGCATGGCGCATTTAGTACCCGTGACTAGTGGTACGGGTAACAACCGCTGGTATGTAAATAGTAGGTTTGATTTAGAAAAATATTAATAGAATTTATTGAAAACTTTACAGGAGAAAGAAAGAAACAAAAAAGTGGTATGAAGGGGACGCGTAGTGGTGCATTTTGAGACACCTAAGGATATTGATGGTGAACTATCCGAGGCGACAAATTGGAGTGGTACAGAAAGGCAAAGCAAATCCTGAATATCAGCAGAAGGATGAGAGGAGGCCCAAAAGATACGGGCTTTAGTGAAATAAAACAGATTTGGCACGCATACTTTGGAAACAGCAGGGTGTGTGGAGCCGGTACAGGGGCAGAGAGTAGATATTATGACCAGAAGAACGTCCCTCAATGGACCAAATCCATAATGGAGAAATCAAGGGGAAGAGAGAGAGAGCAAAGTGCGATATAGGACGCTGAGAGAGACAAGGTTGTTCCAGACACGCATCAGGGGTAGAGAGTGCATATTATGACGTGAAGAACGTCCCCAGGGAGACGAAATCCATAACGGAGAAATCAAGGGGAAGGGAGAGTGCTAAGGGCGTTCTGGGGCGCTGAGACAGGCAAGGTTATTCCGGATACGCACAGGTTCAAAGTGGACGCAGAACAGCCAAAATGGCCTGGATGGAAATGCAAAAAAAAACAAGGGTCAGTTAAGGGAGACCTTCTCGCTAGTGGAGCAAGCTAGGGGCCACGTGCAAAAGAGGATGATAAATGGTACTGAAGGCATGTATGAGGCTTTCAGAAGGCCTTTAGTGTCTTTAGAAAAGGCGGTAAATGTATAAGGGACAGGAGTGACCGGGGGAGGTAGTATTACTAGCAGATACAGGGAGATATATAGGTAATACATGAGGGAAAACCTTTTTTGCTGATGTCCTCCATTATGGTGACTCAGCCTCTACTAATAACTATATGCTATTTTCATGTACATAACAGGTTCAACATGTGGTTGCATCCAGATACAGGTTTTACACTACTCTGCGTCTAGAATCAAGGTTAATATTTTGAACGTCCCATACTTCAAAAACACAGGAAGTACAGGATGCTTATAATATCTTTTGCTAATGGATACTGAGCGGTGCAAAAAGGACCTCTAGATTCAGATCATGATCTAGCCGAGGACAAATAGTAATATACAAAATAACATAAGCAAAGATTAAGGAAAGCATAAGCTCTCGAAAAGTATAATAGAAAGTACAAAGTATCCGAGCTTCGGTAAAAGAAGTGCAATGGTACCAAATTGGTACATATCCTATAGAAAATAGAAAGGTCTGTGGAAAACATGCAGGGGCAGAGTGTGTATGAGATAACCTTAAGAATGTCCCCAGGGGGACAAAATCCATAACGGAGAAATCAAGAGGGAAGCACGAGTACAAAGTGCCATATTGGATGCCGAGATAGGCAAGATTGTTCCAGACACACACAGGTACAAAAAGGATATACAACGGCCAAAATGGCCAGGATGGAAATGCAAATAAAAAACAGGGGTTCGTTGTATCAGACCTCTTCGCTAGTGGAGCAGGCTGGGGGCTACGGACAAAAAATAACCATGCATAGTGTCGAAGCTATATCTGGAGCTTTCAGAAGGCCTCTTGGAGCTTTAGAGAAGGCGGTAAATATATGAAAGATGGAACAGACTAGAGGAAATGGTATTACTAGAAGTTAGAGGAAGATATGCATGTAATACAGAGGGCAGAATATTTTTTGCTGATGTGAGGAGGTGTCAGGACATCTGAAAGAGGGTATACAGGAAGGGGGATGTCCTGATAATACATTAGGATCAGGGGTGGTGGGAGGTGCCAGGACACCTGTGGAGTGCAATCTAGCTTCCAGACCCAATGGGCATTGAAATTCACTTCACCCTACATAGGATGGAGGGGATACAAAAATTGGTGTCTGATCCCTCTAAATGCAGCTTCCATACATCAGACACCTGTTATATTTTTGCTGATGTCCTGAGACTCGATAGCAAGACCTCAAGTCAGATTGTTACCTGTTATGTAATATAAGATAAGAGCATTACTAATATTAAGTACTTCTCAAAATACAACAAATAGTCTAGTAGTAGGTATCTCAAGTGGAATACAAAGCAAGGAATCTAGCCTCCATATTGAAGCAAGTTTGGCCAAAAGACATATGGTTTCCATGAAGTTAAAAGGAAGTAGAGAAGACAAAAGGTTTTGTTTGGAGACTAATTAAAATCAGGGTAATTTTGAAGCTTTGCTCATGATTGTAACATACACCAATACCAGACTTACAAAAGTTTATTTCACAACTCACCCCTATCCCCCCACATCAGGGTACTTGGCTATCCGAGTGTGATGAGGATATATTTGGCTGGTTAACCTTAGATAACTTTCCCATAGCCTCTTTCCGAACCTTATCCCAAGAACCTAGAAATTCCCATGACGCAGGGAGCTAAGATAAAGCATCTAGGATTCCCATTGAACCTCGACGCCCCACAACCGTATACAATAATCTTTTATAAACTACTGTACTCGAGAATATAGGTAGCTGAAACATTCCCTACCAAGCATTCCGAGAACTTTCTAAGACACTTTTACTCCCCAGCTAGTCACACGGAACAAACGCTTCCCGGTTCACTTAATGGTGGGTTGGAACAACCCATGGCCAATTAGGCAAAGCGTTTCGCAGTATCGCCCAAAGACACAACGTTAGCTCGGGGGTGGGGGGGAAACGGTTTAGCCGGTCGCCTGCACTCCCGGGAGTCATAACTCACTACCCACGGGCCAGGTATTTTTTTTGTAAAATCCGCTGTCTATTCGTAGCTAGTTACAGGAAAGCCATAGTATTCACTCTGAGGTATAGTACCAGTACCACCTAAAAACCTAGCATAACAAAAGAAATCTACCCCTGTCCAACGCCCTCCAAATCTAGTCCTTCTGGTATGGGACCAACCGCACATCCTCCCTCAAAATAAGAAGAGCAGACAGAGAAGGAAAACATCACTAGTAGACACCAAATTTTACACTCTCTCCCCATTTTCCAGCGCCCCGGTCGTGAGGGAAACAAGGCAGACCCATTTCCTTAATTTCAAAAGCACAAGAAACTATTCTTTTTAGTAACCGAGGCCAGGCTAGGAATGCTGCTTTTTTTTAGACGCTGAGTGATACAAGGATTTTTCCCTTCAATTAAATAACTACATCCCGTCCATCGCTAGCACGAATAGATTGGAAGCACATAATCTCACTCGATGCATGCTTGGCTAGTGACTGTTTAGCCGAATGAATCAGATTTAGTCGGGACCCACACGCTCTATCGACCAAGACTTGACAAACATGAACTGAAATAACCTTACAATACAATGAAACACGGTACAGGACAATCGCTGAAGAAGGGAAAAAAGGAAACAATAATATATTGTATAGCTAAGTAGCGAAGGTGATTGGCAAGGGAGAAGGTCCAAGAAGTGCACGGTGGGAAGGGGAAATCATGAAGAGTCACTCGCTATCCAGGATGGGGACTTGCACTCCTTGCCTCCTTGTAAACCTCACCCAGATCTCTGGTTTAATCCAAAGAAAGTATGTGGTGCTGTCCCGGTCTAGGTCCAGGTCCTTATTCACTAGTTCCATATCATACACCCAGAGCATCTTTGATAATACGAGGCGAATTTCTTTCAGTGCTAGACTAGAAGCCAAGAATATAGTTAGATTCGTCGGGGGTCCTAAGAGCGAGGGAGCGAGGGAGGGAGGGACGCACTTCCTGCCAATACAAACCCGGCTACCCAGTGAGAACGGCTGACTAGCGTGCTTCTTATCCGTACAATCCGGATCAAGCCACCGTTCTGGCTTGAATTCGTCCGGGTTGTGGAAGTTCTCCGGAGAACGGCAGGCGGACCAGGGGCTTGTCGATAGTTCGACCTTTTTATTTTTCATTCCATTATTAGAATATAGTGCTATTGGGGGGAAATAGTGGGGGAGAGAGGAATGGAGGGGGAAAATATCATACTCCTTTAGGGATGAATATCCCATCAACGGTTTCCCCGGGACTCTCGCGATACAGACCCACCGCGAAGGGTGGGTAAAGGCGGAATCCCTCATCCATGACTGCGGAAAGGTACTTCAGTTGTGAGGCTTTGGTACCCGTGATTTCTTCGTATGTGTTGTATGCTGAACGGATTTCTTCGACCAGGAGGTTGTATATGCGGGGGTTCTTAAGGAGATGGTAAGTTGTGCCAGAGAGAAAGGTTGCGGTGGTTTCGGAGCCGGCAGTGCTGTTGGAGTGGGGAAAGGTTAGCTTGAGCCGTACGTGTTTGTAGGATCTAAGGAGGAGGGGGGAAAGTGATGGTACATGAATAAGCTGGCCTGGCCCGATAATTCTGGGATAGCCATTCCTGGGCCGTTGGGACCAAACTGTCCGGAAAGTAAATCCCTCCGAGTGGTCTTCATATTCATCCGTCTTTTGGCCACGAGTTAGTTATTCTGGCCCGGCCCCATGTCTGCTTTTAGGGGAGGGTACTTACTGAACGATCTTCTTTCGGCTGTATTCCATATGTTCGGTCCTCATCTTCATGACACGCTTCGGTGCTGTCCAAACACCTAATTTATCGAACACAGGGAACCACCGAGAAACACTCCGCCACGCAAGAGCCTTGATATTCCCGAGAAGCAAGCTGACCCAAAAGTGTGGTTTCGCTAAGCCAAATCAGCCAATAACCACCCAACCGCCCACCAATCCAACTCCGAAGAGACACAACATACCATCGTTTAAACTCCCAAAAGACTCTCCGAAAGCCAAATCCCCAATCAAATCAAAGGTAAAGAAATTATACCACTTCACCATTTCATCCCCTTTCGGTCCCGCTGCATACACGTTGATCTGCCTGATAAACCTATCCAGGTAATTTTGAACTATGTCCTCCTGCTCCGACAACGCCTTGACAGAGAACCCGTGCGACAGCTTTCGTTTCATTTCAGAGTGCTTCTGTGGGTCCCGTTCATTCCCTAGGTGCCGCGGGTGGTAGGCGTAGAAATTAGATTTTAGGAATTGCTTTCGGCGATATGAGTGGCCATATATGTCTTGCCAAGAGCTGGCGGAGGAGAAGGAGAGCTGGTTGGGTCCAATGCGGACTACCGTTCCATATTTGTCGTGAAGGGACTTTATGTAGAAGGGGTATCGCCCACTGAGGAAGTGGTAGGCTACAATGAACTATTATGAGAAACTGTTAGCAATGGACGCTGGACTGATCTTCAAAGTGGAGGTTGATAGAGAACTAACGTCTGTTGCTGCGCAGAGCTTGGGTCCTGGGATTTTGGATAGTGGATGGAAGAAAACGTTATAGAAAGCCCTTCCCAATACAAATACTGCCCCCTGGAATTCTTAGCTTTGCTTCGTTGGGTGTGAGATTGGAGTTTGGCTTACCAGTATGGCTGAGAATCCGACAATCTCCCATATATTCACCACCATCGTGTGTAGGTAGCTAACATGTACCAGAGACATGATCTTGTGAAGATTGTAGTATGAAGGTTGTTCCGGTAGAGTTCCAGTGATATCCTCTTTAATAAGTTAGGTTGCTGTTACTAGTAGACTAGGCTTGCTAGTAGATAGATAAAAATCCACCAGGGGACCTGGAGCTGTTTATAAGCCGGACCAGAGACTTTCTAGAAAAGCTCCCCTTATTGTGGTTTTCCCAAAGGTTGCGAAAAGGGGCCACAGCTCTCCCAGCTTTTTTTTTTTTAGTGCTTGACAGCGCAATAGCATCCACCGGGGGCCGCGCTAAGAATTTCGCTCTGAAGAACCAGATGCACACGTACTGTAAATTCTCAAATTTAGTGGCTTGTTAGGTGCTAATTGGACAGGGAGCTCTGAAAAAAAAAAGGATTCCCAACCTTTTGTCCAGCGAGTTTTTCGCAACCTTTAGGAAAAGCACGATAAAGCTAATTCAAATTAAACTACCGGTACTGCACTTCCTCTCCAACCGCGAATTGCTTATGTGAGATATTTTGGAGGGTCAGTAATCCCTACCGGCAATTGCTAGCAACTGGTGGGAGAGACGGTGCATCAGTCTAACTTTATCCCATGGGAAACGCACCAAAAGTAGAAATATGGAACTCCTAACTGACGTACAGCAGTAAGAAGACGAGATCCAGAGGCTGGTGAGACACCCAGAATCGGGACACTCTTAAAATAGTAGCGTTTAGCTTACTAATTACCCCATTATGAGTAATGTCTAAACTAGTTTGAATTATCTTGATCTTGATCAGGATTCACTAACCTTACCAAGACTCAACCTACGCTATATTTAGAGTGTCCCGATTCTGCGTGTCTCACCAGCCCATGGGATATGTTTTTTTCGTGTCACCCTGTGTTCTGACTCACCGTGGGGGTACGTTATGCCAGCGAGCCGTGAGAAAAACAGACCGGTCTTCGTTAAACAACTGGGCTCTGACTGTTCCAGAATTCCATATGTACTAGGGTGTGTGCAAAAGTACGGCGAACTTTGTTTCATCCACCCAAAAATTTGGTGTGTGTGACCATAAAGACAGCCAATCTTGGCATGATTTGTGAGGGGGAAAAAAGTCTGGCGAACTCTTGGCATGAAACAATTCACCATACTCGACCCATAGTTGGCTGACTGGCCTACGAGCCAATCAGAGTAGCTTCGCCAGACTAACCCACAACCCCCGGCACTAGAGAGATGTCTTGAAGATTGTTAAAAAAAAACCTCAACCACTACAATTCAGTTATCCAAACACAATTGGAAGTGTTAACAGGTTAGGGTTAATGGCGCCGCTGCAGCAACAGAAGCAACCTAGAGCCCCAATCACTAGGACCTGGGCGGCAGGCTGAACAGAGCCAACCAACAGGCCAAACTTACTATATCACTTCCGATTCCGTGGCGGTGCTCCGTTCAGATTCAGTCTCCACCGTGCCCACGACGAACCTGGACCGGTGACGAACAGGGATTAATTGCCAGTAATTTTTTCGTAACCCTAACCTCGAAATTCACTTTTTGCCCACCAAATACCCCTGTTCGCCGGCCCGGTTTCGTCGTGGGCACGGTCAGGACATTAAGTGAAGTTTGCAATATCGGTACCGGTAGCCCCTGCACAGCAAACAAGTGTCGCTTAGAGAGGTGAAACAACGAAATTCGGCGCGGCCACAAAATTGCGCAATCAGCAGGGGACATTGGCTTACTAAACAGATCGAATGATAGCTGGGCCGCTTTTTACATCCATCTCCGTTATGATGAGGCTGCAAACTGCTTAGTCATTCTATGCCTTGGACCCCACTCTTGCGCAATTCTGGGCTGCACTGAATTTCGTTGTTTCACCTCTCTCAGGGATATTGTACCGCATTACCGTATCTAGAATAAGAGAGAATGTCTTAGGTCGTCTAAACACCCCTTCTAAGTAAGGCGGCGTTTGGTCTTGCTAGCATTTCCTCCCGTCCCCATCCAAATAGGAAACTCGGACGTCCTGAGACATTTCTCTCTTATTCAAGATAATACAAGGCACAGGGGGGTGAATTTCGTACAGCCAACGCCAAGCAATTAACTGAATGAGAGCAAGATAAGACGAACAGAAAAACATTAGAAATAAAACAAAAGATTATGGGTATTAAAGGCTGAACAGAAGTTCTTTGTTTTTACATTTATATATATTCACAACTCACCCTTATATGCTTCTTTCTCTTTCTCTTATTTTTTATTTTTTTTCTTGGTATTCTTACCATTTATTTTGTTTGCTGCTTGTTCTCCAGTGTTTCTTCTATCCAAGCAAATTTATGTCTCAGGCTACCCCTGTGTATGTTGGAGCCTACGAAAACATCCCCCTTGGGGCTTGCACTAGCAGTCCCGTAGGATGTACCGGTACTCGGGTCAGGGTTTAAATGATGAGATGGACAGGGTCTAGAAAATGTATGTTGATACATACATTTTCTAGCCCCTGTCCCCACCATCACTTTCCTACCGATACCCGAGTATCAGACCATCCTAGCGCCTGGTAAACCGGCACTGTTCATCCCCCCCACGTCACACCCGCTTCAAAGATTTGGAATATATTTTTTATCTCTTTGGTGACATACCGGTAGCCTACTGACCGAAGAAATGAATTAGCACTTCATACTACGGTAAGACCATTTTTTTAAGAGCGGCGGCAGTCATACTAGAGTTCGGAGAACTCCAAATGGAGATGAATACCTCCGTATGTCTCGGAGTGTTGTGGGTAGATCTATGTTATAGGTTACACCATGAATAACTACTTGTAGCTAGTGACGATGTACTGTATTATCTTGAATAAGAGGAATCGCCTCAGGACGTCTGAGTTTCCTATGTGGGTGGGGGCCGGAGGAAATGCCAGCAAGACCAAACGCGGCCTTACTTAGAAGGGGTGTTTAGACGACCTAAGACATTCTCTCTTATTCAAGATACGGTAATACGATATAAGTGCATCATCGTGAAGTGTCACTTTTTTTTTCTTTTTCAAAGCCAGACTTCTCTACAGGACGACGAGTCGGGCTGTCCTTTGCATGTGATCAAAGAATTACGCGCCTATCGACCCCATCCTTTCAAAGATTCACGCATTGGCGAAAAGTGTTTCACGTGCGTTCGCTCTTGTCTTTATTGATAATGTTCGTGTTCGAAATGTGAACTAAGGCACGATCTATTCTATGTGGAAAATGCTAGGCAGGTGTGAAGGGTGCTACAAGGACACACTAAGCAAGGAGGAGGAATCGTAGTAGAGCAGATTGATAGGAGTTCTGGTTCTTATTATATCTAAGTGAGGGGGGCAGTAATGGCCATATTTATACAAAAGTGTGTCCTTCAAGTATAAGAGAAATATAGGGAAACATAGTCAGAAACATGAAACATAGTAAGAAACATAAGTGCAAACAGTGTTTGACCATGAAATCCTGCGAAGAAAATCCAAAAAAATATTCGTAAAATTAATGTAAGATGGATGTGGAGATTATTGGAAAAGAATTAGAAATATTATTACCAAGAAAGGCGCATAAATATGTAAGAAGCCCTTCGGCAAAGCCCTGAATACGAGATAAGAAACAGATATCATATCATACTCCGAAAATTTCAACTGTTTGTGCACAAAACCAGAACCCCACCCATAATCTGGTCAAAGTCGGACTGGAGCTAAAGCGAAACTGAGGCAACCGAGCCAACCGGAGGGCCCTCTGCAAGCGAATTCGCCACAGTTTAAACATATAAGCGGCAGTGGTTGGACAGGTTCAAGAAAATCTCCACTAGCGTCAATCCGAGTCTCACCAGGTTCTACGGCATGTAGCATGAAGGGAAATAAAACTAGGGCCAAACCCCCATACCGTTAGGTACGGGGTGTCAGAGCAACGATTTATCCGCATCGGTGATCTAGCACTTGTTAGAGCCTAAAGAAAGCACGAAAAAAGGAAAGAACGGAAGTGCAATCACAATAAGTTCTAAGAGCGGCGGAACATAAAGAGACTGCGGAATACTCGGGTAGTTGATTACCCTCTCTCTCTAGCTAAAGACAGGCCAGCAGGCATATCTCTCCGTCTATACACAATGCCCATGGCAATAGGCATCAACAAAACCATGAAACTAATACCTTATGCCGAATAGTATAGGGTGTGAAAACAACAATCCACTGCTAAGTATATACCGGTACAATATCCGCACACTATAGTACAAAGCCACATTCCCTGTAATCGCACATCTCCCAGCCACATATGATACCAACATACGATATCTGTATGTCCGCATAACTGCATAACCGCATGCCCTATCTCCTGGTCTGGTGAGACGGTAGGAAAATTGGTCCCATGTATTATCTTAGCTAAATTGACCATATATGGATAATCTTGACTTGTAAAGGTTGGCTTTCGTCTAGGCAGTGGAATAATAACAACCAGCTTTTGATGTCCTTTAGCATATTAGTAACCAGAATCGACGCTAATGCATGAGACAAATTTTCCTACCACCCCACCAGACCAGGAGACAGGCAACACAACAACACTGAGAGTGTATGAATGCCTGAGGGTGGGCACGAATTAAGGGAAACTCTTAGAGACACTACGATCGGACCCGGATATTATGGGAAGGGGCCATAGAAAATCCATCCCACTAGGAAACTTCTATTATACTACAAGTAATAATTATGAACTAGAGGAGCAAGTTTTGGGAATATAGCCAGGACAGGGGGTAACCATCAAGGCTTGCAAGCAATCAAAATCTAATCCGTGTGTGTTAGAAAAAGAAAAGAAAGAAAACCCACCCAGCCCACAGCTAAGAATTTCCGAGTTCCGGTGTCAAGGCAACCCCAGGGGCCGGTAGATAAGATGGGAATGGATCCGGAACGTGGGGTTTCCGGCAAGCATCCTTACTGCAGTTGTATACTTACCCAGTCGTGAAGTGTCAAGACACTTTAGTACTAATTAATTCCTATCTTAGCGCCAAGGCCTCCGGGCACTTTATGAATTGGTAAGTATCCTCCCGATAATGCCTAAGTCCATTGATCTTCACCCGATAACAAAGAAAGCAATCGGGGGGCTCTGAAAGTGATGAACCTTTCTATAGTATTCCTTTCCATCCCTCCCTCGAGGCAGTTTAAAAAGTCGCACAGGAAAGATAAAAAAAAAACAAGAAAAAGAGCATTATCAGATTCTAGCATATAATGAATATAGAATTGAATAGATTTATAATGTGAGCCCCTCCCCCGGTAGTGGAATGAGGGCTGTACGATGCCAATATCCTACTCTCGGGAAATCAACCCCGCTTGTCCGAGTCTCAGATGATTCTGAGACTAGAGTAAAATAGCTATAAATATTAATCTAGTGATGGTGTGAGGCTACCACAGCAGGGCTGGCATGCAGAGTTGATATGAGAATTAAGTGATTCGTTTTTGCCCCATCCCTTCTTCTGTTCCCGGATTTCACCGGCGTTCGCAAATAGCCAGTCCAGTCAGGCTTAGGTCTAAGGCAGCCGGCCTGGGCTTTTTGGCGGTCGGCCTTGCCAGACTGCAGATATCTCACAGACTTTCGAGTGATAAGATGTGATTAAGATGAAACGCCTAGAGTTACAGATCACGAACGCTCAATCGGGGAGGAAACTTCGGCCATGACAACGACAGCACTCCCCACCAACCCGACCATATGAAAACCAAAGAATAAATTAAAAATGTAAATGGATAGAAGAATACTTAGGGGAAATTAATATTCGATCTAGAGAAATTTCTTTATGTGGTGTTGAAAGGGCACCGGTAGGTGATGGTGAGGGTTCCATCGCAGTTAATAGTTAGTGCATTGTTAACTTTGTCAATGTGCCAGAGCAATAAATCGAGTGAGAAGAGAAACAAGAACCTACCCGGTTGCTATTTACGATAATGGTATGGACTTATCATAAGTCGGTTCAGCTGGGAAGGTGTGGCCCAAGTGGTAATGGGGTGCTGATATCTGCTGGCGTCTTCAGATATTTGCCGGTATCTTCAGATATCTGTAGATGTGAGCCACCCTTTACACTTCAAAAGTTAGTAACGCTGTATGTTTAGGTGCTTGAAAACATACAAAGGAGTATGGGGGGGATAATCCCCCTCCAATCTCAGCTGCAAAAAAAAAAAGGGGGCCCAAAGGGAAAAACTTTAAGATGAAGCGATCTGGTGCGTTCGCTGCGTCTGGCTTCTTATAAACGAGTGATTATCTATGATCTCACCTTTGACCTATATCTCATCCTTGATGCAATTAACTTTGATTTATGCACGGGGGCGCCATCACTCTACCTCAAAAACTGGCACACACCCGGCACTGCGCTAGTAGGTTGAAATAAGAATTTTACCCTAGTTTTGTCTCGAAATCGCGATGAGACGGCATACGCTAACTCTTTGTAGCCAGGACTAGGCCTTTCAAGGCTCTTATTTTGACGCAATCGTAAGTTTCACCTCAGCCGCTTCTTATTTCAACCTACAAGCGCGGTGCCGGTCCTTGCCAGTTTTTGCGGTATTGACGCCTTGACGACGCTCCTCTCAACAATCCATCGCGGCTCTCTCCTATCCGTTTAGCGATCCCACCACTGATCGCCCTCCCATCCAGTGTCTCTTGATCTCGTTCTCCCCTCAACGTCGCTATTATGACGAAGTTTATCTACTCCGACTCCGATCTCCGGGCATCCTTGAACACGGGCGCGAAGCAGAATGCTAAGGCGAAAGAGCTCGCTCTGTCCCACCTTAATATCCGGGCCATGAAAGCTCGAAGCGTGGATATCCAAGGATTCTTTAGCAGGACCTTGATCGTGACTACCGAATCTGGCAAGATTATCGTACAGCTTCGGGTTGAACCTCTTGACATCGACATATTCAGACGTGCCCGTCAGGCGCTAGGGGATGTGGTACCCGACATTGCGAAGATCAGGGACGAAGCTCTCGAACGCGAAGAGATTTGGCCATATTACATGACCTTTATCCCAGGCCGAACGTGGCAGAGAAGTGCTGCGTTCTGTAACCGTGCACTGAATGTCACATGTGCCAAATCGTTGGGCAGGAGCCTTTCCCATGGCTTCGTCGCCTACGATAGCACCGCCGTCGTCGAGAGAACCATTGTGCCCAGGTTAAGGATGCTTTAGTCTGCGATGGTTGATGAGGAGAATCGGCCCCGGGCCAATCAAATCAAACCCTTCCGAGAAGACACTCAAAGGCTCCTCGACAACTCGGATCAGCTCAAGACCCTTCCGCTGTTCATCTCACACGCTGACCTCAACCACGTAAATATCCTGGTTCAGGAGGATGGTGAGGTTTCGGGGATTGTCGATTGGGAACTCTCTTCTGATCTTCCTTTCGGCATGGGGTGTTGCAGAATCCACGACCTCGTCGGGAGGTTCACTGTTGGCGAGTTTCATATGCCAGAAGGATTTGAGGATGCAGAGCGGGGCTTTTGGGAGGCAATTCTCGATGGTATTCCAACGGACGTTCGACGGGTGCTAGATACGAACCTCTACGCCGTCCAGACAAGCATTCATATTGGGGCGCTATTGGACACTCTTGACATCCAATCCGATAGTTTCAATCTGGCCGGACTCAAAGCGCTCCCTAAGTTTCTTACTTATCGAATTCCTGCCCTGAGAGGCCAAGAGCCGCCATATATATTGGGTGAGAGATCGCAAAACATGGAAATGTGCTCCCTTCTGGCCCATTACGATGTCAATCCACTTCACAACGCCACGTATAGTAGAAAAGAACGGCTAGCAAAGGGCCGTGTTGATGAGAAGAGAGAAATGTAGGAGAGGTTAGAGACGCTCGGAACTCTAGTAAACCGGTGAAACTAGTCCATTATGGTTGTTAATTGAACCCTTGAGTCATTGAACTTCTCACTATACTTTATATTTACTTTTCCCTTTGTTTGTGCTCTCATTTCGGTTTAGGAAACAGGTTTTGTGGGTTTACATGAGTTTTATGCGAATCCCCCGCTGCTGATTAATAACTCCAACTTCAACCTCAACTTATACACTCAGTGCCTCGTGCTTGTATATAACTTAACAACTACTGGGGTTCTGACAGCGCTTTATCTTATATCCCATGGGTGGATGAGACATCCAGATTCCCGACTTTCTGAATCTAGTATCTGTACCCATTGCAAAAATAGCGATTAATCAGCAAAATATAACCTCAACTCGACATAATTGGAGGATACATAATTAGTGAAAGTTACCCTGAGGAGGTATTTCACCTTCCATTACTGCGGATCAGGAATCTACATGTCTCATCCGTCCATGGAATAATAGCCTCAGAGCTTAAATATCATTATATTTTCTAATCTCTAGGTAGACCAAAGTTTACCTCCTGGGGGGCTCTGGACATCTCACCACCGATGGAATGTGTGAGTACCACATTTATTACTCTATCCATGGGCCTTTAGTGTTGTAGCTGGAAGCATCTACAACTGGAGGTTCATAATCCCTGAATGAAGGGTTCATTTCAAGGAGTTCTGCACCATGAAGCATATTTTTTCTCTTGTGTGATGTTGTGGTTGCAGTGTTCCTGGGCTCCCTTCAAAACTAACTTCAACTAGCCCGGCCTTGTACCATGACTAAATGACTGGCCCTTGTACCTCCGTAGGTGCTCGAGTACGTTAGATAGAGAAACGAGAAGAAAGTTAACCCAAATAGGGGTGAGTAAGTGATTGGAATTAACTGTTGATAGGGAGAGGTTGTTGCGCTTGTCCAAACTTGGAAACAGAAGAGAGGCTTATCTCCTGGACTGCTGAAACTGTGGAAAATGTTGTGCCACGCCAGTCAGTTTCTAAGACACTGATGACTAAGGCACTATGAGAGTATTCTTCAGTATGATGTGAGTAGATGCGATCATATAGCTAAATTTAGTTAAGGTCTGAGGTTTCCATGTCAGCGAATTCGTAGTAACTAACAAAATTAAGTGATATGATCATATTTACTCACACCATCACTAATCATCAATACTTTCTCTTCATAGACTAACAGCATTGAAGGTTCTAATAGACTCTCTTCTGACCTTTTACTAATAAATGTCAACTTAAATAATACCTTAGGACCCAGACTTCCTAGTCAAAAGTATTTGTAATTCTAGTTTTGCCTGGTTAGATGACTTACTTTATCATGAACTTGAAAAGTTCTACCAAGAAAGAGTATTTTTCTTCAGAAGAATGGATAGTTGACTGAAGATGATATAGGTAGAACAAGTTGTGGAAATTGACCCTGCTTTGTATGGAGGAAGTAGAATATCAAAGTTGATAGTTTGAAGAGTGGTGGGAATCAGCAGTTGTAAACTACCCTGTTTGTTCAAAGCATCGGCAAAAAAAATGCTCCCTCATGTATTACCTATATATCTCCCTGTATCTGCTAGTAATACCACCTCCCCCGGTCACTCCTGTCCCTCATACATTTACCGCCTTTCCTAAAGACCCAACAGGCTTTGTGAAAGCCCTATACATGCCTTCGGCACCATTTATTGTCCTCTTTTGCAGGTGGCCCCTAGCTTGCTCTACTAGGGAGGAGGTCTCGCTTAACTGACTCCTGTTTTTTTTTGCATTTCCATGCAGGCCATTTTGGCTTTTGTGCGTCCGCTTTGTACCTGTGGGCGTCCGGAACAACCTTGCATGTCTCAGCGCCCCATCACGCCCTTAGCGCTCTCCCTTCCCCTTGATTTCTCCGTTATAGATTTCGTCCCTCTGGGGACATTCTTCACGTCATAACATGCACTCTCTACCCCTCGTGCGCGTCTGGAACAACCTCATCTCTCTCAGTGTCCTATATCGCACTTTGCTCTCTCTCTTCCCCTTGATTCCCCTCGGGGACGTTCTTCAGCTCATAATATCTACTCTCAATCCCTGTAACGGGCCCACACATGCTTCTGTTTCCAAAGTATGCATGCCAAATCTGTATTATTTCACTGAAGCCCGTATCTTTTGTGTCTCGTCTCGTCCTTCTCCTGACATTAATGATTCGCTTGCCTTTCTGTACTACTCCTATTTGTCGCCTCGGTTAGTTCACCATCGATATCCTTAGGTGTCTCAAAATGCACAGCTACGCGTCCCCTTCATACTATTTTTTGTTTCTTTCTTTCTACTATAAAGTTTTCAATAAATGCTATTAAATGTTTCTAAATCAATTGTATTATTTACATACCAGCGGTTGTTATCCGTACCAGTAGTCTCGGATACTAAATGCGCCATGCCCATGATTAGTTTGATACTGACAAGTATCTTGTTTGTTCTGTTTGAGCCTTTCGCCGTCCCCAAAGTAACGGTAACAAGTCCCGTAATATCCATGAGCTTCACTGAGTTCTCAACATATAGTCTATCTACTAATACTAGTCTATCTACTAAACCCGGTCATGTATCTCGAACGTTCATTATCGAAACTAAGCCGGCCGGATAACACCCTTTTAGTGCCCCATAAATACTTTTATTACCCGAATCCACCCATACACAATCATTCCTGCTCTGCCCTATTGACCTCCAACGCTGGGTTCCGGTACACCGAAGAAGGTGCCAAGTGACATCTCTCTCCTCCTGAAAGTTCTCTACCGGGACACGTAAAAGCTGACATATCTCAACAGAAAAGAGTTTAACAGAATCCACATCAAAATAGTGGCTCACAGATGACTTCCGTCGATAATAATCTATTAAAGGTCCGGAAAATTTCTCAAACTCTGGTAGAGCTGGGAAATGGTGCCCACGGTTGATGTGCAACCTATTGGTTGTTTGGTTACTGAACAGACTTGGCGTTTGTGCTGTTTGTCGCATACTTCACTTCAAATCAGACGCGATAGATCTGCTTGGATATTCATTGTATGAACTTTGAAGGTGTCAAGTCTAGAATATGATGGTAGTATTTGTTGGCTTGCATCGTTTTTATTTGACCGCTGATAGCTCTCCTTGATCATTGTTTTGTGACTTGGTTTACCCGACTTGGTAGAATACATTTCAATATTTCCAAAGCGCCGTATATGGTCCCCAATGTGACTCAACAGATGTATCTTAACAAAGCCAAAGTCTACATCCTCATCATATATATCTGCAACAATTCTATCTAAATCGTGACGTTACTCGTCCGCAATACAACGTCTTTTTGCCAAATGTAGCCCCCAAAAGGCGGTGTTGATTAAGTACTTCACTATGCTCACCTCGAATTCTGGCTGTGACCTCTCTCACTTTCCTGGCAGTGGACTTATCCTTTTGGTACTCTTTAAAAGTGACTTCGTGATCATAAAAGGCCTCAATGAACTGTTCGAGGTATTGAATTGTCTCATCGGTATGGCTTGTATATTGTGACAATAGAGTAAAGTCAACAATCAACCGGATACAGGTTAGAGCTTTGGTGAATATGGGACGTTCTGCGGCACTTGGACGACGTAGGAAGGCTACAAAACATCATAATATCACTTTAAGCAGATTATTCATCTCTTTTCCAGTCTACTGAGAGATCCGACTGTACTCTTTGCTCGGCATAGAATAGCTAGAATAAACATCTGAACTCTTCCAGATAGCTTCGAATGCATGTAGCGGTTTGTATTTCTTTAGAAATCCGATAACCCATTTCATAAGGTGTGTTTCGAATATTCCCAGGTACATGACGTGAGGAATATCTGGTTTGGGCGGGTCGGATGGCTGAACGTTCGGAAGCCCTCAAAAAATGCTATGAAGCAATTTCAAGCCACAATCTGTTAGTTGTTCCTTGGCCAGCTAGTCATTTTCACAGTATTTGTTGAAGAGATGCTGGGATTTCCTATGATCTCGTCTGGCTGCAGATCGTCTCAAATGGGACCCTAGCTGTTCTTGTCGAATCTCTCAGACAGTGCACTGATTTTGTTGAATATCGTGCAATGTTACATTTTCCAAGTTATCCGCAATCCACGCCGAGAGGCGTAAGAAACACAATTGGACCTTTCCATCGGCACCTTCAACCTTAAGTCTGGAGTTCCCTAGTGCAACAATTGGTGTAAAGATTGCTTCCATCAAATCACACAGAATTTCATTGTTGACCTGCCTTTACCGTGCATCTGTTGCTGCTATGCCCAGCATCTTTGGGGGGACAGGCAAAATGGCTAAACGAACGGTTGCATGTTTCGAGGGTTTATTCCATGTACTCGATAGGATATTTCCAATTGTCATGTAGATTGACCAGGCTTTCTTATCTCCTAAGAAATCGGTCAAACAAGTAACGTCTGAGGAATATATGATCGGTACGAGTGTTGCTCCATCCGGTAATTCATCCTTGGATGGCTGTTAATTATGTGTACTAATAAACGGTATGGAAGCACCGTGAAATCTCGTATTTGAACCTACCTGTGTCTCCCACCACCAATCAGCGGTATTCATCTCTGAATAAACTCTCTGAGGTGGTTCTTTGCTATTCCATTCCTTCACAGGGGTGTAAACTAAATCTTGAGCAAAACATCTTTGAGCAAGTAAATATTTAGCACAATCAATAGGATTGCAGAAAAAGAATTTCTGAGCTATGAAAGCTTCGTCTGGTCCTTCCTTGTGTGAAATTTCCTACTTTCGGTTAGATTAGGACGTTGTAGGGTCCATTTGCTTACAGCTTTGCTAAACTATACAAACTCCTCTTTGCAGCTCTTCATTCCCATAACTGATTCCAACTGATTAAGTCCATCATGGAGCCGATAAGCAGAGTTAATATTACTCCTCTCTGGCCCCAAGTCCTTCTTGAAATATCTATTCATGTGATCCTTTAGTACATTTACTTCGATAAAGCACCGACCAACCTCAACGTCCTTCTTGCTTCTGAATGGTGACCACATCTCATCTTCAGATCATTCAGGCTGTACAACGTCCCATAGTAACCTTCCTGCAGTGGAGTGGGTTGTCGGTATCGGTAGTCCAACCAATAGTGTGCTTTCCTCAGTGGCTGACTAATTAAGACTTTCTATGTATGAATCGGCAGCGTTTACGTAGAGATAGAACTCATTTGCTTCAATATTCGTTTTAGCTGGACTAAATTCTTCACCGAGTAGATCTGAGGTTAGGTCAGAGTCAGCAGGGTGGGTGATTAGTGCATGCCGTTCATTGTCACAAATAGGCTGCATGGAGTCAAACTGCGCTGTTTCCATATTCTTCCGGTACCAGGTACTTGGCTTATATTTTCTTCTGTTTTACGGGCATTGAGACTCTTGTACCATTCTATAAGCAATTAGATTTGATACAAAGCACAAAAGAGAGGCAAAAATCAAACTTACTTTTCAAGACTGATCTCACTGTGCTTGAGCGCGTGTGGTAATTGAATAACTAGTTCATGACCTGAACTGTACTATAAATAGATGTTATTGTATGCAAAAAGGTGCAAATAGGACGAAATTTGGCGTCACACGGTCTGTTCACTAAATTCGAGATATTTCAAGGGAAAGAAAAAATGTGAGAACCTGAAAAACTTCCAAGAGGTGTTGTGTAGCATGTTTGTAATTCAAAGGCCAATAGTTCGGGTCGGTCTCAGCTTTCCCTGAGCAGGATTGTACTAGTTCTGGTACTTGAATGACTTTCTGCAGCTTAAAAATCCCTTTTCACATTTGCTTTGAGAATAACTCCCTGTAGGGCCTTGGAGGTCCTGCGGGCATGAACATCAACTACCCCCCACGGCTACGACAGACTCCTACAAATCTCGAGAAGACCTTACTTAACACTTATATCTACGGTTACTTTTTAAAAAATGAAACGCAATGCGAATTGAACCCTGAACCTCAGGTGTGCTTTATTCGGCGTATTGCAGACTTTGAGAGGGCCAAACCTAATGGCAAGCACTCATCTACCATACACTAATATTTCTTATCCGAACCCACAGCAAGAAAGCAGAGGTAGTCACAAGCCGGTCTATTACATTATTGTACCTTAAAGCACTCTTGAAAAGGTTGTGCATGTTTGTTCAACCAACCTTTTCAAGTGTAGAAGCTTATCTTGTCAGATGCTTGCCTCACGGTAACTGTACATCTATACTTTTTCCTACAGGTACAGAAGGACGTTCAATGTTAAAATTGGGTCATTTAATAGTTTCTTTCAAACTGATCTGAGTTGTTAGAACTCTTGATACCACAAGAAAACAGCTTGAATAGTACGCTCTTCCTTGTATCAACCTCTCGCTACTCCGGGATTTTCCTTCTCGACTCCTTCATTAACTTCTAATCAATTTACCGCTTCTCATTATCCTTCTTGGTCCTCTAGAAGCAACCTGTCCCTTCACAACGATACGTTATATATAAATGAGAACTGTTTTCCGTAATCATACAGTCTTACTTACATTTTACAACAACTATACCGGTAAGTCTCGTCCGCAGTTCCTAACGTCCAAAATGAGCAGTTCTCTGGCCTTTCGTAGGCTATACTGATTGATATCGATAGAATACCAGTAACTTACTGTTAATTGAAGCGAAGCTTTTCGATGGCTTTCACCTCCTAAATGTAAGTTTTTACCACAATTGGTCACTTTCCTTCCTTCCTCGGCTTCCTAGAGATACCAACCTATGACCTGGTCTGTCTCAATTCCTTCTGGGGCATGATGAAGGGCTGCGTAAGTTGTTGAATAAACTTGTGCACGGCTCGTACGAGCTGTTCTAAAGTCTTCATGTGAAACGATAGCTGCCCACTAATCTCTAGATATACTAGCGGCTCCCCATTTTCGCTTGCTATCCCCCCCTATAGTTAGTCTTCTCTTTGTCTCATTTGCACCTTTCCCAAGACGGAATGATTACTGATAGCAATTTGCTAGATTTCTTTGGGATTTCCCATCTTCTTCTGCACACCAAGAACATTCTCGCCAAATTCAGGTTAGTCTTCTGGGTGTCCCATTTAGTCATTTTTACAGAGACTGTATTTGGTTAATAGCATGCCTCCAATTCGTGGTTGTGGTTATGTCACCACTACCATCTTCTGAACGGAGCTCAACCTTACTGGTGAGGGATAAACCGGGGTAGGGAGGAGATACCAGGCCGTTGGCACATACATTCTCCAGAAGTGCAATGAGAGGAATATCACCTCTCGCACGCAGGCCAGTAACACTTTGTGGAAGGAAGGTAGGACCGACACCATTACACACATTGCCCTTAGAGCCTGCTAAGCCAAATTCAACTACCCCCGGAAGGGCCATCATCGAGCCTTCCACATTGCTCTGAATGCTCTCATTATCGACTTCCTAAAGAAGGAAGCTGCGTCTCGTTGGAATGCAAGACTGAATTACGATGCCGAGGAAGAGGGGGGAGATGCGGGCGCTGGCGGATCATCTGGATCTGGATAGAGAGACCAAAGGGCCGTTGCTCGTCCCCAACCTACCATTCATGAGGAGAAACCGGTATACATAATATTCATTTCGACCAAAGGTGCAGAGCATGGGCAGGTTCGCCAGCTCTCATGGTTAAACCTCTGTAATAACGCTATGTAAAGAAGAGTTGCCTGGGGGTTTTCAGGCACTACACTTTACAGAAGCTCGGCAAAGCTGCCTGTCGGTACATAGAGGACAGCGAGCCTCCCCGGCAGGTCATTGGAATTCTCCGCCACATCCAAGGCCTGAATGTCACTCCCGATGGCGCTAACCCGATCGAGTTGATTGATGATGCTCAGGTCAATGCCTGGCTTCGTGTCTCCCAGTGCTCCACACTTAATATCGCCTGCTTCCTCCACCGAGCCGCTGTTGCCTCTCCTAATGGTGGGAACCCTGTTCGTCCAAATACACCTCTTGTTGGACATAGCCAGAACTATCTCTTCCCTGGCCAATTCGACGTCACCTAGTTCTACACTGAGCCAGAATCTAACTCTAATGAGAAGAACAATGTGGAGCGCCATGCAATGTGCAGAAGGGCCTTTCCTAGGTCCCACAACTGCTGGGAGAGGAGAATTCTGAGCAATAATCGTAGGATTATTTGGTTCCAGACCCACTCCCGGGAACTGATTTCGCACACTCTAGTGAGGCTTGGGCCAGCATATATGAGCTGATAGGCAAGAGCAGATGTCCCAATGGTGCCTCTTCCCCCCGGGATCCCACCTCCTGAGTTGGAGGTGTCAATACATAACGCTATTGAGGAAGGCGCTGATGATAATGGTGGGGGTAATGGGGGCAATAGGGGTAATGGGGGTAATGGGCATCAGCAAAAGTTCACATTTGACCCCCATACCTCATTAGAGATAGGGGGTATGGGGGGCCAAATTATAAAACTCACGTTATTGTATCTCTTATCGATGCCCCATAACACCAGATTAAATCTGGCTTTACAGGGCATTTTATTTTGAGTCGGTAATTTCGTTGTCATGCAACGAATTCTGGACGCACTTTGTCCTCTTTGAGCCATAGCACTGTCCATTCGTGGTTGACTCTTCTACTTTAGTTTATCCGGCATTACCTCTTGTGCCAGGAATTGTTCCATCATGGATTTCTGCCCTGCGACTCAATCATGGTTCCCAACAGCAGAAACAGGCCGTTGTATGGTCTATTCTAGCTTTGAGCTTTTCCTTGTATTTCATTTGGCATTACTTGTGGCGCCAGGAACTGTTCCGTTGAGGATTGCTGTCTCACGACTCAATTCTGCTTCCCAACAGCCCAAAAATGCGGTTGGCTGATCCGTTCCAGCTTTCACCTTTCCCTTATAGTTTATCCGGCATTACCTCTCGCACCACGCATTGTTCCCTTGTTGATCTAATCATCCTGTTTTGAATTTCCTATTGACAAACTCTTGGCGACTCTGAATGTTCGCAATGCACAGTTCCCCGCAGTTCTTCTGCTTTCCTAATTCTCCCTTATTTCTCCCCTTCCTTCTTGCCATTGCTCCTTGACCTAATCCAGCCCCAATAATTTCCCCGTGTATACAATATCTAAGTGGACGCTGTTCATCGCAATCGCAATGAGCACCGTCTATTATTTAATAATGGGTGGCCTTGTGCTGGCTTATTCATTCACTGTTCTCGCCTTCCTGCCTTCTTCATGTCTCTTTGGGGCTTTTCCTCTGCCCCAAGCGACTATCACCTGATGTCTTTTTTCATGAACTAGGTTGAAGTCTAACTCTAAGTAGCATATTAACAATAATAATAATAATAATAATAATAATAATAATAATAAGCTCTTTTATTTGTTTATGTTATTTAAATCTACATTTGTCCCAAATAGGACGTTACGCGTCCCCATTCAACTCCTCTTCGGGAGCCTCAACTGCCTCCCTAGCTTCGGGATCTGAATGATTTTCCTCCACCTGGCTTTTCTCATCACCTGAAATCTGCAAATCCAAATATCCTGCTGGTTCACTGGCCTCCAGTGGGGCATGAGATTCCCAATCCGGTATCAATCTGCCCTCCCGCAGCATTTTCTTAATACCTTTTTTTGTATCTTGAAACAAGTTTTTCTTGCACTCCTGGCCACAGTCTTTGACAGGTAGCACGCTGTCGAAGATAGACATCTAAATTTCTAGGGAGTATGATAGGCTTTATGATGGCGGATTGGAACCTTTAAAGAGGTCAATACTAACTTTGTCCTGTCACAGTGGAAAAATCTGGATCTTGAACAAATGATCCGGAACTCCAAGCCTTCAGAGAATGATATAGACATGTCGTGGTATGATATATCAGGACGTCGTTAGTACAATTAAGAAATGATTTATCGGTCCTTCCTCGCATTCTCGAACCCCAGTACCACTTAAGAAAAAAGACTTTTGCTATCTCTGGTACAGAAAAGTGGCAACCACAGTCCTGTCTGTGTAAGCCTTATCTCATCTCACCGGAGACGATATGAGTTTGCTAACTTCTAGTTTACTTTGGTGGCATATAAATAGAGGATGTTCGAGCAAATAGGCATCTCGCGCCTTTATTTCGGCTGGTGGTCTTTGTGAGAAGTCATACAAGTACTTAATAATATTGTTGCTATCTGAAACCAGATGTGACCTGGCGCTAGACTGTCTCGATTTCAACTAAATGTATCTAATCAGCCATGATTAGTCTCCAATAGGAGGTTCTTCTTCAATTAAAGGACTTACAAAAGTCATTGCCTGCCTTTCCATTACCCTATTTACCCAATCTATCTTTCAAGCTGCCTTTACCTAATAAGCTTCCAGAAGTGTATCGTTTGCGGCAGGCTTTACAAAGGGATTAACAAACCACGTATTATACCGGACTATATTTGCAGCATTCTCAAAGATTATCCTTGCCTCACCCTGTAATGTATTGCTTTTTGCTGAGAGTGTGATAAGGATCCCGATCTTAGACTCTGGAAAGTCTGGATCCGCTATACTACGTCGTGAATGGGACGGCATACTTTCTTCCTCTTCAGGCCTATCAGGAATATAGGGTAAGAATTGTGATGAATTGTCTCTGAGATGGCTGGAATGTTATTGTGCTGGCTGCTCATATAAGGCAAGCCCCTGCGGAGGGCCATTTAGAACCTCCTGTGAAGGGCCATTTACAACCAACGTTGGGGTGTCCTCCGTACTTTTTCTTATAAGCATGGCAATTGAATAAATTATTAGATTTACTTACATATCTTAACCAGCTCCTGACCCTCCGCGGAAGTGGCTGTGGGAGTGGTTCAGCAGGACGTCGTTCATCCCATCGGCACATCAATAAGCAATGTCATCATTGTCAATATCTGTATGTTGCTCTTCCTCAAAATGAACTCGTCATTGTGTTTCCGGTGCTGGTGTTGAAATATCCGCAAAGGCTACAGGAGGTCTCGACGATGATACCTGGACTCGGGGGGCTAGTCCTACTACTCTGGTCAAGAATAGAATATTTAAGTCTTGGGAGAGCTCACATTGGCCTCCAGGAGGCGTGACTGATCTCTGCTCGTATTTCCATTCATGATTGCGCGTTTATATGAAAGAACTAGAGGAGAAAAAGGAATTAGATGTAGAGATAAAAGTCCCGACAGGAATTGAACTCAGGGCGTTGGATTGGGGACGAACAGTGTCGTATTGGGCAGGAACAAGCTTTATCTCATTGTTACTACATGGACTCGGAGCTATGACCCAAGGTCCGTGAGAATCATTGGAATGGGCTCGGACTATCCTATACCCATTTGGCCTCTGAATGTCTCAACCGCTACGTGCACGGATGGCTCTGAGCCAAAGAGCGACTATCATTTCGGGATTGTTGGGACAGGATTTCATATGTGGGACTTGGATGAACATAACTTATCATTCCAAAAGATTGGATTATATATACTAGGATAGGATACACGATAAAAGGGACGTTTAGGGTCCCAGAAAAGCTTTCTATTGCACTCTACTAATTCTAAAACTGAAAAGACTACTAAAAACATTGAAATCTAAGACTACCAGGTAAAATATAGGAAAGCCGGATGATACCGCTAACAGGATTAAGACATTGATTAATCGATAGAAGCCATGCAGAAGATAAGAAGCAAAGCCTATAAAACCAAAGAGCAATTACCCAAAGACTTAAAGAAGACGCAGCCCGGCACAAAATGAGTTCCAGAAAACCCAACAAATAGATAGAAACAAGAGCAAAACCAATGAAGAAAAAACCCGTGAAATGAAAAAGAGCCCCTCCGAAAGACACAAGAAGAGATTACCCTGCTCAAACCAGCCCCAACCCCCCCCCAGCACTGAACCCATAGATAGAAATGAGAGCAAAACCTAAGAAAGCCAGTCAAACAAAAGTAAAAACCACCCAAAAGCTCAAAGAAGAGGCTGCCGGGTGCAAACATACCCTAGGCAGTGCGCCCATTACGCCCATTGCCCCCATTGCCCCCATTGCCCCCATTGCCCCCATTGCCCCCATTGCCCCCATTGCCCCCATTGCCCCCATTGCCCCCATTGCCCCTATTGCCCCCATTGCCCCCATTGCCCCCATTGCCCCCATAGCCCCCATTGCCCCCATTGCCCCCACCATTATGATTAACGCCTTTCTCAATACCGTTATGTACTGACATCTCATATCCGGGAGGTGGGATCACCAGGGGAAGAGCCACCAGTGGGACATCTTGTCCTGCATATCGGCTCATATCCGCCGGCGCTTGCCTCACTCGAGCGCACGAAATCAGTTCCCAGGAGTGAGTCTGGAACCTAACAACCCTACGATCATTCCTCAGAATTCTGCTCTGCCAGCCGTTGTGTGACCTAGGAAAGGCCCGTCTATGCCTTGAATGGCACTACACATCGTCTTCCTCCTCAGACTCAGATTCTGGCTCAGTGTAGAACTTGGTGAAGTTGAATTGCCTGCGGAAGAGATAGTGCCGGCTGTTCCCAATAAGAGGTGTATTGGGACCCAGAGGGTCCCCACCATCAGGCGGGGCAACAGCTACTCGGTAGAGGAAGCAGGCGACAGTAAAGGTGAAGCACTGGGAGAGACGAAGCTAGGCATTGACCTGATCGTTGTCGATCAAGTGGATCTGGTCGGGGCTATCGAGAGTGACATTCAGGTCTTGAATGTGGCGGAGCATTCTGATGAACAGCAGGGGGTGCTCGCCATCCTATACATACCGACAGGCAGCTTCGCCGAGTTCCTGTAAAGTGTAGTACCTGAGAACCACCAACCAACTCTTGTTTGGAATAGCGTTATCACCATGGTTTATCCATGGGAGCTGGCGAGGCTGCCCAGGCTCGGCACCTATGGTCGAAATGAATATTATTCGTACCGGTTCCTCCTGGTGAACGGTCGTTTGGGGACGAGCAATGGCCCTTTTGTCCTTCAATCTGGATCTAGGTGCACTACCAGCGCCCCAATTGGCCCCCTCTTACTCGGCATTGGAATTAAGTCTGGCAATTCTATCTGACTCAGCTGCCTTCTTCAGGATATTGATGATGAGAGCATCCAGAGTAACGTGGATGGCCCGATGTTGGCTGTTCCGGGGGGAGTAGAATTTGCCTTGGAAGCCTGTGAGAGCAATGTGTGTGACGGTCTCCGTCCTAACTTTGTTCCATAAACTGTCACCGGCCTGCGTGTGAGAGGTGATATTTCTCGCGTTGCACTTCTGGAGATTGTATGTGCGAATAGCACGGTATCTCCTCCCTCCCAAGGTTCATTCCTCACGAGTGAGGTTGAGCTCAGTCTGGAAGATGGCAGTGGTGACACGACCACGACCCCGAATTGGAGTCATGCTATTATCCAATTAGATTCTCTGTAAAAATGACTAAATAGGACGCACAGAAGACTAACCTAAATTAGGCAAGGATGTTCTTAGTATGTAGAAGAAGACCGGAAATCCCAAAGAAATCTAGCAAATAGCGATCAGTATTCATTCCATCTTGGGAAAGGTGCAAATGAGATCAACAGAAGACTAACTATAGGGGTGGATGGCAAGCCAGAATGGGGAGCCGCTAGTGTATCTTGAGAATAGTGGTCACCTATCGTTTCACATTAAGGCTTTAGCACAGCTCGTACGAGCTGAGCACCATTTCATTCAAGAACTTAGGCAGCGCTTTATCGTGACTCAAATGGAAGTGAGAAAGACCAGGCCTCGGGTTGGTATCTCTAGGGGGCCGAGGATGGAAGGAAAGGGACAAATTGTGGCACAAAGTTACGTTTAGGAGGTAGAAGCGATCGAAAAGCTTCGCTTCAATTAACAGTAAATTACCGGTATTATATCGATATCAATCTGTATAGCCTACGAAAGGCCTGAGAAGGGCTCATTTCAGATCTTGGGAACCGCGGACGAGACTTACAGGTATAGTTAGTGTGAAATGTGAGTAAGACGGGATGATCATGGAAAACAATTCTGGTTTATATATAATGTATCGTTGTGAAGGGAAATGTTGCTTTTGTCGGACTAACAAGGGCGATGAGAAGCTATAGAATGATTAGAAGATAATGACGGAGTGGAGAAGGAAAATCCCAGGGTAGCGAGGGGTTTATATATGGAAGAGCGTACTATTGAAGGTATTTGTCGTAGTATCAAGGTTTTCAAATAACTCGGACTAGTTTGAAAGTGACTGCTAAACGTTCTACCTTGAACATAGAATGTCCTTCTGTGCCTGTACAAAAAAGTACAGATGTATAGTTGCCGTGAGGCAAATATCTAACAAGGTAAGCTTGTACACTTGATAAGGTGGGTTGAACAAACATGAACAATCTTTGCAAGAGTGCTTTAAGGTACAAGGATGTAATAGGCACGGTTGTGACTACCCCTGCTTTCTTGATGTGGGTTCAGATATGGAATATTAGGGGATGGTAGATGAGCGCCTGCCATTAGGTTTGGCCCTCTCAAAGTCTGCAAGATGCCAGATAAAGCACACCTGAAGTTTAGGTTATAATTCACGTTGCTTATCATTTTTTAAAAAGTAATCATAGATATAAGTGTTAAGTAAGGTCTTCTCGAGATTTGTAGGAGTCTGTCATTGTCCTAGGCCGTCGTTCATGTTTGTGCCCGCCGGGCCTCTCACGCTCTACCTGGATTTAGTCTGAAAGCTAATGTGAAAAGGGAGTTTTGAGCCGCCGAACGTCAATCAAGTACCAGTACTAGTACAATCCTGCTTAGGGGAAGGTGAGACCTACCCGATCAGTTGGCCTTTGAATTACAAATAGGCCACACAACATACCTTGTGTGACAAACGGTGACTAGCAGGATAGGTTTTCACATGACTCATACTTATGAGTCATACAGTTTGGTATTTCACATGACTAGGCGATACTGTGTTATTTCTTGGTTATGATTAGTTTATTGTTTTGACATGACTCACGATTGTGATCATATGATTATGACTTTCGCACATGACTCATTATTATGAGTCATGGGTTTCACACATGTGATACGAGTTGCTCACATGATAAGTTTATTATGTTTTGATTGGTTATTTGAGACTCGGAGGAGTCAGCTGATGGATTTCACACTATGACTTACAATGAGTCATAGGAGCGCGTAATGCGAAGGATGAGTCATGAGTTGCGGGAAGAACGGGTATAAAAAGAGGACCTTAAGGTCTGAAGGTTAGGAGTTCTTCACGCAATCATCTAAGTTATTTTCCTACAATATACTTTATCTTTACTACACTACCGGGCCTAGACCATAGTGTCTCTCACGAACTTAGCGATATATCGTACGAGAGAGGAGTCTGTATACTCAGCTGTCGGTGTTCGTACATACTTAGGATAGTGTGATCACTATCAAGAAAAGGGTTACCTACTGCAAGTATCGCTCGAGGGAAAGAGGATTGTAACATTTCATTGCCTCAACTATACGCTGCACTTAACCAGAAAACAGACGAAACGAAATCACTACAAGAAAACGACATCGAAGTAGCGGTATTCGCTACTACTATACTAGGAGAAGCACTCGACCAGACACCAGGAGAATCAAGGGCAACAAGCCCAGACATACCGGAACCAGCATCACCAGCCGGGTCGGAAGCAACTACACTACCAGGCGGAACCCAACTAAATACAATGTCACTAGCAAAGGGAGCAGAGGACACCGCGGAAGGAGGAACAGTAGGCACAGAGAATGCCGGTACCCAGGTACTAGAACTCAATGCGGAACAACTCCAGCAAATCTTAGCAAACCTCACAGGAGGTAACTGAAGACGAAAAATTAAGGAACCAGAGACATTCACAGGAGAATCAACCAAACTCTGAGGATGGCTGGCACAGCTTAAAGTCGACTTCACTGCTGTGGGATGGACTGAAGGCCGTCATACCGACAGAATCTTATACACTTCGAGCCTTTTAAGGGTAGATGCAGGAGCATGGATAACACCATATGCAGAAGGATGACTCTCTCATGAATGGGAAATATGGGAAGTGTTCGTGGATGAAGTCAGGAATCAATTCGGAGCTATCGACACTATGGGAGAAGCAAGACTCAAGATACAAAAACTACGACAAGGAAACAGAACCATGACAGAATACTGGAATGAATTCCGACTCACGGCCACAGAAGCAGAATTGGACTACCATAGAGCAGGAGAATGCTTACTCACGGGTATGAACACAACACTCCAAGATGTATGGGGAATAGATAGTGGCAATTTCGTCAACACGGAAACCCTGGCCAAATGGGCAATCAAGAAAGAGACCAAACTGGCTACAGTCAAATATATACAAAAAAAGTGCACCTCAGAAAGAAATACTGGTGCCCCACGAAATCTGAACAGGACATTCAGACCAATCAGTAGTGCGTCCCCAGAAGGAGATCCAATCGACTTAGATGCAACAAGACGAAAGCCAAGGCTACACCTGGAGGAATTTAAAAGAAGGATAAGGGAAAAACTATGCCTCAAATGAGCAGAGGCAGGACTCCAAGTACGAAATTCCAACAAACCAAGAGATGGAAGGAACTATACCACGACACCCGAACAAGGACAATTCCCGAGAAGGGTGGGACCTTGGGCGGCGAAGCCAAGCATCAAGGAAATCGAAGTCAAGGAGGACACCGAACAGTCGGGAAACGATAAAAGTCCCCAGTAAACGATGGTACTAGGGACAGACCAGAAGGAAAACCCATCATCATGGAAAACTACTATGCGACATTCAACTACACGGAATTACGAAAACAAAGGCCAAGAAAAGAAGAGAGATTTACCTCGCGGATAGAAAACCAAGCGCTATGTGTCCAGTTACCCATTTGGCGAAAGTACCTATGGACATCAATAGCCATAGGGAATTGGCAACTTTTCAAGTGGCAAATCTCCAGAACCACGAAGTTATCCTAGGGATGCCATGGGTTACGAACGCATAATCCCACGATCGATTGGGATTAAAAGAAGATCACATTCAACAGCGAACGATTTACGACATGGTGTCTCAACAGTTCGCCAGTTGCATATGCGGTACCAGAAGACGAAGCTCTGGAAGAAAACCTCCTCACCAAGTACTCAGAAGTACAGGTGGAAAGGAATGAAAGAGCCCATGTTCAAAAATTATCTCCTCAGGCTAGAATGCCTACGAAAGGATCGAAGGAGACAGCAGGACATGACCTATATGCCAATGAGCAAGTCTGTATACTTGCGGGAGCCCAAAACACGGTCGCAACCGGAATAGCCATCAGGCTACCTCCGAATACATATGGGTGCATCCCTCCGGGGAGTGGTTTAGCAGTCAAACACAGACTCACAACCAACGCAGAGGTAATAGACACGGACTATACCGGGGAAATAAAGATGGTCCTGGTTAACCAGGGTACCGACCAGTTCCAGGTGGAACAAGGCGATCGGATCACACAATTGATCATCGAAAAGATCAATACGGAAAAACTATAGAAAGTACAGGAACTGAAAAAGATGGATCGGGAAATGAAAGGATTCGGAAGCACAAGCAAATCCAAAAAAGATAAAACACCGATCAGCATCAGGGAAATATCAGCAAAAGCATTCTGAAGCTTCTACCGAAGAGGAGAAACGACGGGCATCCTAAGATGGGACCCAATCCACAACGAGATCTACCTGGAAAAGATCAACATCAGCACTGAACTAGCAATCAAGAAGAGGCAGAAAAAGAAAGAGGAAGAAAGAGAGACCCTCCAAGAAACAATACCAAGAGAGTACCACGAATATCTCGATATGTTCGAGAAAGGAGAAAAAACAACATTGCCGCCATATCGAAAAAGGATTGACCTAGGTATTGATCTAGAACTAGGAAAGGAAGTACCGGAGAAGAAAATTTATCTGCTGAGTTATGATGAGATCCAGGAACTACACAAATACATCAAGCAAAACGAAGCGAGAGGATGGATAAGAGAGGAGAAGGCCGAAAGGGCATCACCAATCATGTTCGTCAAGAAAAAGAATGGAAGCCTGAGACTTTGTGTGGAATATCGAGGGCTTAACGAAGTCACGAAAAAGGACCGATATCCATTACTACTGATAGGTGAAGCACTAGACCGGCTAGGCATGGCCAAGTACTTCACGAAATTGGATATTAAAGATGCCTACCACAACATCAGGATCCGAGAACGAGATAAACACAAGACCACTTTTAGCAGCAAGCTGGGAACTTACGAATATATGTTGGTACCATTCGGATTATGCAATGCGCCAGCGGCATGTCAAAAATGGATCAACAGGATGCTACTACGATACATCGACATGTGTTGCATAGTATACTTGGATGACATCCTCATATACTCGCACAACTTGGAACAACACCGAAAGGACGTCAAAAACATACTAGAAGCTCTCCGACCGTTGGGGATGAAAGTCAAGCCGTCGAAATGTGAATTCCACAAAAGGGAATCAGAATACCTAGGATTTGTGGTTAGCCAGAAAGGACTCAAGGTTGACAAAGTCAAGACTCAGGCAATATGGGAATGGCAACAACCGAAAACAAAAACAGAAATCCAACATTTCGTAGGATTTTGCAATTTTTATCGACGATTCATATAAGGATTTAGCAGAATAGCAAAACCGCTATACGAAAGGACACACAAGAAATACGATGTAAAATGGAAATGGGAGACTGAGGAATAACAAGCTTTCGATGAACTCCGAAAAGCACTCACCACTACCCCGGTATTGGTTCATCTCGATCTGAACAGGCCTATCAAGATCGAAACCGACGCTTCAAAATATGTATGCGCAGGTATACTATCACAACAATGCGAAGAGGGGAAATGGAGGCCGGTGGCATATTGATCCAAGGAAATGAGCGATGCTCAACTCAACTACGACGTACACGACAAAGAACTATTAGCCGTGGTACAGGCATTCAAAGAATGGGGAAGATATACCAGAGGCAGCCGATATAGAATCCAATTTTGACTGACTATAAGAACTTGACAACCTTCATGACCACAAAAAACCTAACCGAGAGACAAATACGATGGGTACGAAAACTAGGTCAATACAACTTCAGAATCATATATCGACCAGGAAAAGAAGGAGGAAAGCCCGACGCCCTCACGAGAAGGACAGGGGACATACAAACCTTGAAGGAAAAACACCTATCAAAAGGAGAAGGAATACTATTACCAAAGGAGCAATTCTTGGAGGAAGCCACAATCGAGAAAAGGGAACTAGCAGAGTTCTACGACAAAGACCCAGGAACAATACAAGAAGGATCAAAAACGGATAGAGGAATCCAAACAATCAGAGGAGCTCTGGAAGCAGGGGATAAAGAATTGAAAGGGGTAGCCTTAGGGCTATGCCAATGGAAGGATGGATACCTATGGTACCAAGGAAAAATATGGGTCCCCGATAACGAAGGGCTAAGGACGACTCTTATCTCCACACACCACGACCAGCCACGAGCGGGACATGAAGGAACAGCAAAACCCACCGAACTCATCGGAAGACGATACTATTGGCCGAAGATTAGGGAGACTATCAAATGATATGTCAAGAGCGGCGACACATGTCAGAGGACCAAAATCATACGACACGTACGATATGGTCTTCTACAGTCAAATGAAGCGCCAGACAGACCTTGGAAATCGAACGCCATGGATTTTATCACAGACCTTCAAAGTACGAAGGATATGACACAATACTAGTTGTCATCGACTGGATGACCAAAATGAGTTATTTTATTCCATGCAAAAAGGATCTAGATGCACGGCAGTTTGCAAACCTGTTCATGAGAGAGATAGTCAGGCTACACAGACTACCACGAGATATTATCACAGATCGAGGAACACTATTCACATCGGGCTTATGGAAAATGACAACAGAAGAACTGGGAATTGAACGAAGACGGAGCACGGCGTTCCACCCTCAAACGGATGGACAGACAGAAAGAACAAACACGAGACTGGAACAATATCTCCGAGCATATATCAACTACCAACAAGATGATTGGTGCGGATACCTACCACTGGCAGAATTTGCATACAATAACGGTTATCAAGAAACAATCAAGAACACACTATTCTTCGCCAACTACGGAATTAACCCCGAATACGAGATGATAGGACATCGGATCCAAGGAAATCAGAAGGAACCGGAAGAAATGACTCAACTACATGAGTCATTACGAAACGAAATGGTTGCGGCACAATTACGACAAAAAGAATACTATGATCAACACTGAAAGGCAGATCCAAACTTACAATCAGGCGATATGTTGTGGTTACTACCACGAAACATCAAGACTACGAGACCATCAAAGAAACTGGACTACAAGAAAAGCGGACCATTTAAAATCTTGGCAAACGTTGGAACCAGCGCTTATAAGCAGACCTACCGCCATCAATGGCAATACACAACACATTCCACATCTCACTACTCGAACCTTACCAAGACAACCGATTTCCCTCTCAAATTCAAGAACCTCCCCCCCCTATCGAAATCGAAGAGGAACAAGAATACGAACTCGACGAAAATAATCGATTCTCGAGTACACTACGGAAAGCTCCAATCTCGAGCTAAGTAGAAAGGATACTCACCAGAACACGACAAAGTCTGGTACCCTTCAGAAAACTTCAACAAGGCATAACATGCAGTCCAGCACTTCCACCAACGATACCCAAACAAGCCAAGACTGGGTCGAACTCAAACCCGACCAAGGCTGGGGAGACAACAAGTCCAGTCCAGGCCCATTTCCGCCTACTAGCCCTGACTACAATCTACCAACAGAAGAAGAGCTAGACGAAAGACAGAGGAAGGCTATCGAAACGGCAAAATACAATAGACTATCATGGACGGCATATTATAATGACGGGTGCTTTGTGCCCCTTAGCGAAAAACAAGGACAATAGTACCCACAAGAATGAAAGACAAAGAGGAACACCTTAAACGAAGAACACGGGAAAAAACATTGGGACCAATATTTCCGGAATGACTGTCGATCTCATAAGAATCAGAAGATTAGAGCCAGCTATTACCCGAAGAAATGAGGAATACAGGAACCCATCAACAAGAAGGACGAGAAGAGAAGAAAGGTGAGAGAAACCGTGAGGACACGGTTGGCAGAAGAGGAGGGCGAAAAAATGGAAAGGGCGACGATTCCAGACCCGGAAAGTCTACGATGACAAATTGACGAACTGTTAGCCACACGGGACCGCCTCCAAGAACGACTAAAGGACCAATGATCGTTGATCGAAGATCAACAACACAAAATATCGGAACAACAATGAGCCCTAGAGGTTAGCAGCCTCACCCTTGAAGTTGGACGCAAGAGATGCCGAGACTCCAAAGATGTTATTGGAGAATGAGGAGAGAGGCGAGACGGTTGGGAAGCCGAGTGACGGACTTGGGGCTTTAAGCATCGTGGGACCGATGCTAGGGGGAGAGGGAGCTAATGTTACAAACGGTGACTAGCAGGATAGGTTTTCACATGACTTATACTTGTGAGTCATAGGGTTTGGTATTTCACATGACTAGGCGATAGTGTGTTATTTCTTGGTTATGATTAGTTTATTGTTTTGACATGACTCACGATTGTGATCATATGATTATGACTTTCGCACATGACTCATAATTATGAGTTATGGGTTTCATGCATGTGATGCGAGTTGCACACATGATAAGTTTATTATGTTTTGATTGGTTATTTGTGACTCGGAGGAGTCAGCTGATGGATTTCACACTATGACTCTCTATAAGTCATAGGAGCGCGTAATGCAAAGGATGAGTCATGAGTTGCGGGAAGAACATGTATAAAAAGAGTACCTTAGGGCCTCTTGGTTAGGAGTTCTTCACGCAATCATCTAAGTTATTTTTCTACAATATACTTTATCTTTACTACACTACCTGGCCTAGACCATAGTATCTCTCACAAACTTAGCGATATATCGTACGAGACAGGAGTCTGTATACTCAGCTGTCGGTGTTCATACATACTCAGGATAGTGCGATCAGTATCCAGACAAGGGTTACCTGCTGCAAGTATCGCCCGAGGGAAAGAGGATTGTAACAACCGTGAACAGTCTGAGTGTCAATTGGGATTTCCACCACGTGTGAAGAAAGAAATAAGATTTTAAGTCTCACGAGAATGCAGATACCAACAGATCTGAGGTGCGACGTCTTTTGGTGTCTGCCAAGACCCCATTGACATCACGAAATGAATCCAACAAGCGCAAGAGTCCAACTACCGGTATGATTGCTAACGTGAGTGAAGCCAGACGTATATGAACTGATCTGATCAAGATCGACAGGCAGGCTACAACAAATTTTTTCCAACACTCTAAGAACTCTAATGCTAAACAATATCACTAATACTCTATATGTCTAGGGAGCCTCAGCAAACGATAGACCCGCCATCATATCCATCCAACTCTCAGGGGCAAAACTCAAACAGAATCTCTTTGGCTTACGCTCTTCACTCGCATCATCATCAATAGAGGCACTCAGGCTACGCTTCCGTACCTCCTCGCTTTCCAAAAATTCCCTAGCCATAGAAATCAAACGAAATCTCTTAGACTTGCGCTTATCACAATTTTCATCGTCAAACAGACCCCTGCACTTCCGTCCCATCTTGCCTTGAGCAGCACGCTGTCCTTCCGCCCACTGTTGTATATTCAACCCGCTCGACGACTTGAGGGCAAGGGGTATACTTTTCGCGGGTGATTCCCTTCTCTCTCCAACTGGGGATGCCAATATCCCAACGCTGCCCTCACCCTCATCCAGGACCCTGAAGACATCTGATGACGCGTAGGATAACGCTGCAAGTAAAGCGTCAGAGCCATCTCCCTCTTGCAGTTCACCTACTTCATTAACCGGCCTGGGCTCAGCTCTGGCCTCTGGTTGTCATGCGCCATGTATTACAAACCTATGTGCTGTGGCTTCACGAGCACAATTGGAGACGGCACCTTGAGGAAGATCGTTGTGCCCCCTCAACTCCGGTATGGGTTCCCTACTTATGTTATTCGGATAATTGCAATAGATCAATAGATCAAGCCGGTCTTCAAGAACTGGATTCGATAGGAGCCAGGCCCTTACCATTTTATAGTCATCAATGAAGACATAATTGACATAAGAGAGCGGCAAGTGGAGATAGTCTTATTGTCGTCAGCGTCCTTCACCGGTAGCGCCAATTATGTACCGAGTTGCGCCATGTGGTACAGATCTCGCAATCATTGCTAACAGTACCTGGATGTCATTGGAATCCAACTCCGCAAACTGTACCCCTTTGACACGGCACCAATTGAGTAGGCGATAATTACGGGAGTCTGCGTCTCTATCAGCGGCGTGGGGGATCCAAACAATACGCACTGCATGTAGATGTCCAAGCAGAGCGCTCCAATCTACAACTCCATAGTCAGTAAGTGAAAAACCCAAATACACGGATTATTTTGAAAAGGATTCAACTGTTGGTGCCCTGCGATTTACCGGGGGATCATGTAGGTTCATTGCCGGTGCAGGGCTGATTGCTGGGCTGCCGGCTAGGCTACTGCTTGAGCTGCTGGCCAAGCTACCAGGTGGAGTTTAGAGTAGGATTGGTGCTTGGGGTGAGTGTCCTTGCGCCGGAACAACACCTCGATCGGCTTGTCCTTGTGCTTGTAGTTGGTCAAAGGGCGATGGAGGTGAGCCAGACACTAATCGTACCAGACTTGAATAAGGTATTCCCCATTCTTGCGCCCAAACAGCACCCAGAACGGCTTGTCCTTGCGCTTGTGGTTGCCGAAAGGGCAATAGAGGTGAGCCAGGCACCAATGCTACTGGACTCGAATAAGGTATTCCCAGTTTTTGCACCCAAAAAACACCCTGGGCGGCTTGTCCTTACGCTTGCGGTTGGTTAATCGGCGGTAGAGGGAGGGGGTACAACTAGTCCTTGCCCCGTAGTGACTCCTGGAACGACTTGTTCTTGCACCGGAATAATACCCGGTACAACTTGTCCTTGTGCCGGAATACAACCACGAACGACTTGTACTTATGCCGAAACAGCCCCTGGAGCACCTTGTCCTTGAGCTTGCGGTTGGTTAATCAGTGGTGCAGGGGGGGGGTACCACTAGTCCTTGCGCCGGAGTGACTTCTGGAGAGACTTGTCGTTGCGCCGGAATAACACCCAGCACAACTTGTCTATACACTGGAACAGCACCCGGAAAGACTTGTCCTTGTGCCGGAACAACACCCGGAACGACTTGTCCTTATGCTTGTAGTTGGTTAACCCCCTGGAGAGCGTTTTGGAGAGCGGGAGCTGGGTTCGGATCAGCCGTAGCAGGACCGCATTACACTGGGGCGCCCATAGGTAGTAGCACCACCGGAACAATTTTCTGCCCATTGGGAACTCCTGGCTGGCCTAGTGGACCGAAAGGCTGACCCTTAGCCATAGTCTGAGTCCGGTTGTTCATTGTGATTGTCAACTTAGTAATACAGTCCTTAATAAGCTGAACAACTGCCTTATCGGCCTCCTGCATATGAGCCACATTATTGGCAGCTGACGTTGTGGCGAGCTAATCGCATGCAGGGCACAATCTCCTCATTCCTGCGACAATTTGCTGGAATTCTCCGATAGCGAAATTAGCAAGTGGTGTATAGTTCCTTGCTACAAGCTGATCTTTCACAATTCGCCGCCATTGCTTATACAACGCCCTGCTATTATTATTATTTGGAATGCCCATGGATGCCTTATGGAGGTTAATCAACCAACTCCCAGGATTAGGGCATACTGCGCTGATCTCTCCGACAAGAGAATTAGGCGGAAGTTGGTAGGTCTGCCCCGCTGGAGCCTGCTGTGCTCCTGGATTCTGGATATAGATGTATCGTACGTGGATGATATTGTGGGCCATATTGGATGATTATTGGCCTATATAGATAAGAGTATTGGAAATAGAGCGGAATATGGATGTTCTGAATGTGGATGATTTTGGTATGAAGTCCCTTCCATGTCCAATTGACTTTATATATACAACTCCCAAACGGTCTAGAGCGTTTGAAAGAATCATACTGTGTTTTCAAGATTGGCTAAGAATAGGTAAATCAGACGCTAAAGGACATTGTCCAATTCAACTTGGATAAAGCATGATACGTACGTTTGCTCGGAAGCATCTCTAATCTTAGAGCTTCTCTAATCTTGAAACTCTGCTGATCTTGAAACTTCCCTGATCTTGAAAGAAACTATAGCTGACGCTAAATAATGTCTGAGCTAAACTCCATGAACGACTAGTTTCTCTTCAGAGTGTCCAACTTCCATAACATCCACATGCGTTGGGCTCAAGACTAAATACTGCGGTTTATGTAACCTACAATCTACACAAAGCCCACGATATAGACTAAGCTGACTTCCACCATGCCTAGCAAATGTCCATTCTGCCGACGAAAATACATCCGGTCAGGCTCATATGAGAAACACCTGTGAACTGCGCAGGCAAATTTAGATATTGTTCCTGCATCCACCGTACGATATACTTCATCTGTGGCTATTATCAACAATGGGGAAACAAGCATATTGCACCACGGAGAGGCGAGCGAGCTCGTAGATTCGGACTCTGAATCTGATGCGGATTCCAGAAGACACAACCTCGATGTATTTACTGCTCACCAGTCTGATATTGAGATACCGGACGACACTACATCTTCGTTACTCGGTAGCCTGGAGAATTACTCACACTCCTGAGAACCAATTGGAGACGTCGACGCATTTGAGCAAGAATACAGCGATCTCTGCGATGACCCATAGACACTATTCAGTAGTGCATATAGTTTCAAACTAGCGTCTTGGTTCATTCAGGCTAAAGTATCTAAATCACAAATCAATGAATACTTCTCAAGTGGCCTTGGTAATTCTAGGTTAGCCGGACATAGCTCTATGCATACGCTGGGGAGCTACATCCGCTCTTTGGACCCGTACAGCTCGTATTTTCAATGGTTCGAAGGACAGGTTGAGGATAGCAAGAGAACTCTGCTATTCATCTATCCTAACATCCTGGATTGTGTCCGATATGTCCTTCGTCAGATTGCATACCTAGATAACTTTGTCTATGCGCAGTGGCGTGAATTCGATCCTAATGGTGAAAGGATCTATGAGGCAATGCATACTGCGGACAGGTAGTGGGACGTTCAAGTACAGCACCCAAAGCTCCTTTACGTTAACGTTAGCTGACTAGTTATAGAAAACACTTCCACCTGGTATGACTGTAATTCCCATTATTGGGAAGTACGATCGGAACTATCTCAGCAACTACTCCGGTGACAATAAAGCGTGGCCTGTCTATATTATGCTCAGAAATCTTCCGTCAGCCTGGCGCAAAAACCCTGGAGCAATGGCTGTTCCACTTCTCGCACTATTGCCTGTCCCCCCCAAATTCTCAAAGTCTACCAAAGTAGATCAATACCAGAGACAAGTGAACGCCGACACACTCAAGATATATTCGAATTCATTTTTGCGCCGCTGCAGCACACGCCACTTAATGGTGTCCTAATTGATTCTGCCGATGGGAAGGTTCAGAGGTGCTTCCCAATCTTGTCTGCATAGGCTACAGACCATATTGAAAACATGACTCTCCACAGGTTGAAATCCAACCCTTGTCCTACATGTGAGGTACCTTCCGGGGAATTAGTAACCAAGGTGAAGAACGATGGAGCACGAGATCATACAACATATGAATAATATGCGTATGAAAAGTCAGACAGCATCCAGGACAAGTTCCGCGGCCTTGGTATCAATTTGGGCCGCAAGGTTTTTCATAGACTTCACTGGGTCTCGGTGCCTGACTTGCACGTCCCAGACATGCTTTATATGGTTTATCTCAGATTATTTAAGCACATGATGGACTGGATCTAAGGCTTTCTCAAGAAACACTGGCGACCGCAGGCTTTTGACGACGCTTGGAAGACATTACCACCATACCCAGGATTTTTGGTACCCAGAAAGGCCTACCGCGAGGTAGCGCAGTGGCAGGGGAAGGAGATGAGGAATCTAGGGTGCTGGATTTTGGAGTTCTCGCGGTGGCACTGCACTAGCAACAGAGTTCACAAGCGATATCTTTCAAACATGCTCTCAGATATAGCAGAGTACTCGTCGACTTCAGTAAGATGGCACAATACCGAAGCCAAATGTCTGACACCATAGGTTACATGGATGATGATCTGCACGAATTTCACAAGACAAAAGGTATCTTTTTCGAGTTTCGAGTTACTAAGTGTACACTGGCCAAGGTTGACGAGCAACAGAAGGAAATACGGCATGAGAGAACGCAGATGAGTGTCACAAACGGTGACTAGTGAAGGAATTGGTTTCACACTATTCACGGTTATGAATAGTAGGTTTGTGTTTCCTCTCACATGACTCGCACTTGCGAAGCCATAGTTATTATTGTTATATGTTTATATTATGTGCGTGACCACACTTGGTGGTCACTTGATATGTATTTTGCACATGACTCATAGTTATGAGTTATGGGTCTCGCGCATGTGACCCCTTTGGGCACATGACTAGTTAGGAGCGCGATGATTGGTTTGGTATACTGCGTAGTTGACTCATAGGAGTCAGCTGATGGATTTCACACTATGACTCACTTTGAGTCATGGGAGCATGTGACTCATAGGTACGAGTCACCAGGGTTAGCTATGTGAGGAGGCGCCGATATAAAAGGTGAGGCTTGGGACCTGTAGTTAGCTCCTTACGCAGTCATCTAAGTACTTTCCTATCTAATATCTTGAATGATACTTCTTTATATCCCTTTTTATGATCAACATAATATGAGAACAGCGTTGTCTGTATACAACGTAGGAACGGCCTAAGAATGTTCTCGTATACTATATGGATTGATCGTCACCTATTGCATCACCTCTCACGAACCCGGAACGTTAAAATGAGCCAGCCTATGGCCCACTCCAAACAGTGCCGTATCTGTGATGACAATTGTGAAGAAGAGCATGAGCGACATATGGACTTAATCTATAGTGAATCGCATTTCAACTTTATCAAGATACATCTAACGTATTTCACCCAGTAATTGGTCACCCCCCAGTAATGGGTCACTTTGTCTCCCTACTCTAATTTGACAAATTTGTGATTCTAGGGAGCGAAAATAATCAGATCTTATTCAAATTAAAATCTAGAATGGTCTTTAGACCTTAGAACTAGCCTGCAAATTTTTGAAAACTTAATTTAATTTTCACAGCTGTAAATAGTGCAAGTGAGATATCATAATTATGGACAAAATTGCAACAAAGAAAAGGAACCACCTAGGGAAAAGATCTAGGATTTTCCAAGGTGGTAGCATAGGTGATTCACTATAAGCCCTGTTAATTATAGAAGGTTAGAGTAATAATTGAGGCTGAGCAAGAGTTTGAAAGATTTGTTGTCTTTTACTCCTCTGACGCATACAATTTTCACATACAACCAACATCTTTTCAACATCCAATTTCACAAAATATAAGCATAGACGCAATGCCAAACAGGAAGACTGACCTTCAATATCACCATCAGGTAGGTAGGAGCTCTAAAACAGAAGATCCAGATCTCTCTATCTACTATTTAGATAAACTAGTTGTAGTTTCAATATCACACTCTAGGAATAGCTTGAAAGCAGCATATCATCTTATAAGATTACTCACTAAAGCCAGTAGTAGCATACCAATTTGGAGGAGATAAAGGATGTAAGATTATTGCAATAGTAATATTGCTCTCTACTGGAAGCATATATTATATATAATATATGAAATCTTAATAGCTAAAGGAAGCATGGCAGATATTGGGAAAAAGTAGAAACATAGATTGATCCAGAGACATCCAGGGTTCAAATCCATCATTGTAAAGCTTATGAACTGGTAAAGAGCTATTGCTACAGATATTTCTATTGCCAAGAAGCATTTAACTGAATTCTATCAATTGAGAGGTAGATATTTTCTTCTTCTGAACAATGTTTACCCTACTAGCTCTCTGAAGACAATCTTTCAGGTCAGGCTTCTTGTTTGGCATTGCCACTGTGTTAATATTTGGTGAAATTGGATGTGGAAAAGATGTTAGTTGTATGTTAAAATTGTATATATCAGTGGAGTAAAAAACAACAAATCTTTCAAACTCTTGCTTAGCCTCAATTATTACTCTAACCTTCTATAATTAATAGAGCTTATAGTGAATCACCTATACTACCACCTTGGAATATCCTAGATCTTTTCCACTAGTGGTGCCTTTTCTTTATTGCAATTTCTTCTATAATCATGATATCTCACTTGCACTATTTACAGCTGTGAAAATTAAATTAAGTTTTCAAAAATTTGCAGGCTAGTTCTAAAGTCTAAAGACCATTCTAGATTTTAATTTAAATAAGATCTGATTATTTTTGCTCTCTAGAATCACAAATTTGTCAAATGAGAGTGGGGAGACAAAGTGACCCATTACTGTGGGGTGACCCATTACTGGGTGAAATACGTTACTAAGTTATTTTAGTGATCATATATACCAGTTTCGCAATATACCGATATATTCTACGGAGTTTGGAGAGCTGGCGCACAAAGAACAAATCAAGGACAGATGGTGACGATTGAATCAAAATAATGCCGCGCGCCAAATCGTGCACTGCTATGGTCGCCAGCCCAGCATCCGGATGAGGTTATTGAAACTCAAATCTGTTTGACACCAGAGAGCTGATCTCTCTGCGGATGTCCTGCGACATTTAGAGAGTATGACAAGGGCCGTAACAAAGCCGGTAGACCGTAGAAGGATCCTAAAAGCACGTCAGGACTACGTGTCCAAGTCTTGGATTTTAGCAGGGTGTCGGCATTCTCTCTTAAGAGTATATATCGCGAATTGATCAAATATAGCGTACTTAGCCTACCTACAGAGCACTGGCTTCCTGAAGATCAGGTGATATTTTAATCACTCCGGGTTCAACTACTAATGCAACTCGAAATTCCAGTTCCAGCGTTCCAAGAAAGCGCCGTTTACGACATCCACTGTGTGCAATGCACGGGTACCCTACACTTCAGGAACCAGGGAGTCGCAATTATTGGGTTTGGGTCCAGACTGGTACTGAAGAGATGTATGGTGCACTGAGGGGCCGTCTGCCAGCAGGGCTCGTAGCACTCTGCAAAATCAGGGACCTGACCAGTGAGAATGCTGTATGTCGAGTGGGGGCTGTTCGGATATTGAGTCCAGTCAACTCAGGATACCTTTCGGACATTCATGGTATTGTTACAATACAGATGAGAGGGGACACACGAGAGTTTACGATAGTTGATGTAGGGGCAATCCTCGGCCTGGCGCATTTGCTCCCTACAGGGGAAGAGCGCGGGCTGGTTAATAGCCGGATTGATTTGAGAACATTCAAAGAAGGATATTAAGGAATCAGGATAGTGGCGGGTGGGGGTGCTAGCTGTACGTAGTGTCATATCACGCGGCGCTGTTGGGATGAAAAACACCGTCTGGCGAATTGTGGTGAGGAAGTTGGGGGAATCTCACCACAATTTGCTAGATGGCGTTTTGCAAGTGCGAGCACATCGTCAAGCTGTATATGTTTATAGAAACCAATTGTCTAGAAAATAAGAGTAAGAAACTATTATACTACTAGCTAGTTTGCCTGTACACATGAGATTCTGAACTGGGGCGTGGGCCACCAATGGAGATGACATGGGAAAATACGTCAGGATACACGGAAGAGGAAATGTGAAGCTGGTGCCATCATGAGAGTGAATCAGAGGTAAGGTTTAGACAGGGCGTTAGTACGATGTGAGGTAGCGTCAGTAGAGAGAGAGAGTTGCCAGGCCACCCATGCAGCCCAGAATAAGTGGATGCGTTGCAACGCAAGTCAGGGCGTACCTGACGCCGGGAACGCAGAAGTGACCTCACTTGTGTCAGGGTGCAACACCGATGCATCTGACGCAAGATATTTTTTTGCTGATGAACCTGTACCAGTTACCCTCTGAAAGCAAAATAAAACCTTTATTTTCAAGCATAACAAAGAAAAACCTCAATTCTCACCATAATAATCAGTGTGTAAATAGGGTTCCCAGGACCCTCTGTCCACCCGGGGCTTATTTGAATACCGTTCCTGACTGTCCCAAGTAGGAGAAAAACAAACCGTAAGATTCCCAGAAAAAATATTAGGAAATTCCTCCCCCTGTATGTTGTCAGTCCACCATGCTTGTACCATCTCCTTCGAGTTCTCGAGGGCTTCTATCAGCTCCCAGCTATTCTCACTTGGCGGGTATCCTTTCCAGTTAAGCAAGAACTGCCTCCTGCCATATCTTTCTCTGTGGTAAAGGTTCAATTCAACCTCCTATTCTGGTTCCTCATTGATGAGAATACATCAGCAAAAGTTCACATTTGACCCCCATACCTCATGAGGGATAGGGGGTATCAGGGGCCAAATTATAAAGGTCAAGTTGTTGTATTTCTCATACATGCCCCATAACTCCAGAATAAATCTGGTGTTACAGGGCATTCATTTTTGCGTTAGTAATTTCGTTGTCATACATTATTTTCTGGACCCACTTCATGCTCTGTGAGCCATTGCCTGGTCCATTCGCGCTTGACTCTTCTACTTTGGTTTATCATGTATTAACATGATCGTATTAGGAATTGTTCCGTTATGGATTTCTGCCCCACAACTCAATCATGCTTCCTAACAGCCCAAACATGCTGTTGTATGGTCAAATCCAGCTTTGACCCTCTCCTCTGTATTTTATCTGGCATTACCTCGCGCACCAGGAATTGTTCCATTAAGGATTTCTGCCCCACGATTTAATCATGCTTCGCAACAGCCCAAACACCCTGTTGTCTGGTCCATTCCAGCTTTGACCTTTCCCCTATAGTTTATCCGACATTGCCTCCCACACTACGTATTGTTCCCTTATTGATCTAAATATTCTGTTCTGAATTTCCTATCCATAAACTCTTTGCGACTCCGAGCGTCTGCAATACACCATTCCCCGTAGTTCTTCTGCTTTCCTAATTCTCGCTGATTTCTCCCCTTCCTCCTTGCCATTGCCCCATGACGTAATCTAGCCCCAATAATTTCTCGGTGTATACAATATCTAAGTGGACATAATTCGTCGCTTTCGCGATGATGATCGTCCATTATTTGATGATGCGTGGCCTTGCGCTGGGTTATTCCTTGATTGTTCTCACCTTCCTGCCTTCTTCATGGCTCTTTAAGGACTTTCCCTTGGCCCCAAGTGACTTTCTCCTGATGTCTTTTTTCACAAACTGGGTTGAAGTCTAACTCTAAGTGGCATATTCAAAATAATAGTAATAATAATAATAATAATAAGCTTTTTTATTTGTTTATTTTATTTAAATCTATATTTGTCCAAAATAGGACTTTACGCATCCCCATTCACCTCTTCTTCGGGAGCCTCAACTGCCTGCCCCGCATCGGGATATGAATCATCGTCCTCCACTTCGCTTTCCTCATGGCTTGAAATCTGCACATCCAAATATCCTGTGGCTTCTCTGTCCTTCAGTGGGGCACGAGACTCCTGATTTGGTATCAATCCACCTTCCCGCAGCCTGTTCTTAATACGTTTTTTTGTATCTTCAACGAGTTTATCTCGCACTCCTGGCCGGACTCTTTGCCCAAAAGCACGCTGTCGAAAATAGACGTCTAAACTTTCTAGTAAGTATGATAGGCTTTACAACAGTGGATTTGAATCTTTAAAAGAGTCAATACTAACTTTTTGCTGGCAGAGCGGAAAAATCTGGAGGTTGAACAAATGATCTGGAACTCCAAGCCTTCAGACAATGATACATATATGCCATCGTAAGGCATATCAGGACGTTGTTAGTACGATTAAGAAATGATTTATAGGTTCTTCTTTGCATTCTTGAACCCCGGTACTACTTATGAAACAAGAGTTTTGCTATCTCTGGCACAGGAAAGCGCCAACCAGAGTCCTGTCTGGGTAAGCCTTATTTCGTCTCATTGGGGACGATCTGAGTTTACTAACTTGTTGTTTACTTGGGTGGCATGTAAACCAATCATTTTGGAGCAAATAGGCAACTCGCATGTTAATTTTGGCTGGTGGTCTTTGCGGGAAGTCATACAGGTCCTCAATTAGGTTCTTGCTCTCTAAAACTAGATTTGACCTGGGGCTAGACTGCCTTAATTTAATCTAAATATATCTCATTAGCTGAGATCAGTCTCTAATAGGACGTTCTTCATCAATTAAAGGACTTACAAAAGTCATTGCCCCTCCATTCTATTACCCTATTTCCCCAGCATACCTTTCTAGCTGCCTTTATCCAATAATATTCCAGAAGGGTATCATTTCCGGCAGGCTTTACAAAGAGATTACCAAACCAGGTATGATACCGGAACATATCTGCAGTATTCTCAATGATTATCCTTGCCTCACCCTGCAATGTATTGCTTTTTGCCGATAGTGTGATAGGGGTCCTTATATTAAACTTTGCAAAGTCTGGATCAGCTATACTACATTGTGAATGGGATGGCATAATTTTGTCCTCTTCAGGCGTATCAGGAATATAGGTTGAGAATTGTGATGAATCATCTCCGAGATGGCTGTAATGTAATTGTGCTACCTGCACTTGTGATGCAAGCCTCTGCGAAGAGCCATTTAGAACCCCCTATAAAGGGCCATTTAGAACTGGTATTGGGGTGTCCTCCATACTCTTTCTTATAAGAATTTCAATTGAAAGATTATTAGATTTGCTTACATATCTTAACTGGCTCCGGACCCGGTGTAGAAGTGGCTGCAGGAGTGATTCAGCAGGACGTTATTCGTCATATGGGCGAGGTCTTGGAGGAATGTCATCATCATCAATATCGTTAGGTTGCCCTTCCTCAAAATGAACTCGTCATTGTATTTCCGATACTGGCGTTCAAATATCCGCGATGGTTACTGGAGGTCGAGATGATGATGCCTGGGCTCAGGGGGCTAGTCCTATTCTTCTGGCCAAGAATGGGATATTTAAGTCTGGGGAGAGTACACATTGGCCTCCAAGAGGGGTGCCTGACCTCTGCTCGTATTTCCATTCATGATTGCACGTTTATATGAAAGAACTAGAGGAGAAAAAGGAATTAGATGTAGAGATAAAAGCTTGGACAGGAATCGAACTCATGGCGTCGTATTGGGGACGAACAGTGTCGTATTGTGGATGAACAAGCTTTATGTTATTCTTAGTATACGGACTCCTAGCTATGACCTAATATCCGTGAGAATCATTAGTAAGGACTCAGACTATGTTGCAGCTGTTTGGCCTGTGAATGTCTCAAAGGCAATGTGCAATGATGACTTTAAGCCGAATAGAAACTCTCTATTCGGGATTGCCCGGACAGGATTTCATATGCGAGGCTTGGATCAACATAACTTATCATTTCAAAAGATTGGGTTATACATACGCAGATCGGATAAAGGATAAAAGGGATCTTTAGTATCTCAGAAAAGCTTTCTATTGCCCTCAACTAATTCTGAAAATAAAAAGACTACTAAAAACATTAAAATCTAAGACTACTGGGTAAAATATAGGAAAGCAGGATGACAGCACAAACAGGATTAAGACAACGATTAATAGATGGAAGCAAAGCAGAAGTAAAGAAGCAATGCCCGTAAAACTAAAGAACAATTACCCAAAGGCGCAAAGAAGACACAGCCCAGCACAAAATGACTCCCAGAAAACCCAACAAATGGATAGAAACGAGAGCAAAATAAAATAAAAAAAAATCAGTAAAACGAAAGACAGCCCACCCAAAAGACCTAAGAAATTACTATGTGGCACAAACATGCCCCAACCCCCCCTGACGCCGAACCCATTCATGGACATGAAAGCAAAACCTAAGATAGCCAGTGAAACAAAAGAAAAAACAACCCATAAGCCCAAAGAAGACTCTGCCCGGTGTAAACAAACCCTAGGCATTGCCACTATTGCCCCCATTGCCTCCATCAACCCCATTACCCCCACAGTTATCCTCAGGACCTTCCTCAATAGTGTCATGTACTGAGACCTCACACCCGGGAGGTAGACTCCCAGCTGGAAGAGCCACCATTGGGATATCTTGTCCTGCATATCTGTTCATATACGCTGGCCCCTGCCTCACTTGAGCATGCGAAAGCAGTTCCCGAGAGTGGGTCTGGAACCTAACAATCCTACGATCATAGGTCAGAATTCTCCTCTTCTAGCTATTGTGGGACCTAGGAAAGACCCTTCTTGTAACATTCCTAGTTCGTAAGGTAAGGTGCAATAGAGGTCAATACATCCATATAGTCGATGAGAACATTGTTAGGCTGTTCCTACATTGTATACAGACAACGCTGTTCTCATACTATGTTGATCATGAAAAGGGATCAAGAGTATCATCAGCAAAATGTATTTCAACTCTGATCCCCAATAGCTAGATACCGATTTCCATCTGTGCCTTGTCGGATTACTGGCCCATCATTCTTTGTTTCCGCTCTCCCTTGTTCGTCTCTGGCGGACCCCTACTTTCTACCCGTACGCCTCTGTTGCTCTCCCATGTTGACCAGTACACTTTCGTTGCAATCGGATTTTCCCTTGCGCAGACCTTGATCCTCCCGGCCCGCGCTTGTGCGGACCTTTACCCTTCAGGTCCGCGCTTGTGCAGGCCTTTATTCTTCTGGTCCGTGCTTGCATGGATCTTCACCCACCAGGTCCGCACTTGCGCGGGCCATTATTCTTCTGGTCCGTGCTTGCATGGATCTTCGCCGTCCAGGTCCGCGCTTGCGCGGGCCTTTCCCCTTCCGGGCCGTGCTTGTGCTGACCTTTATCCCTCGGCTCTGTGCTTGCGTGGACCTGATCCTCCTGGTCCACCCCATAGTCACCCCTGAATCCCCCTGGTCCACGTTTTTGTGGCCCATGAATCCCCTTGGTCCATCCCCATCCGACTTGAGTTTTCCCTTGGTCTGCACTTGCGCGGCCACCAAACCCCACGGGTCCTCGTTGCCATGGACCTTGGCAACCTCGGTCGTTACTTATTTGGATCATGAGCCTCCAGTCTCATCCCGGCTTGGATCTCAACCCCCGGATCCAGCTACAACGTAGCTCAGCAGCCCTCCGGTTGCTCCAGCCACCATACCCTTGTTCCCGGAGCCACTCGAGCTGAGCTCCTTGGCTTCTCGCATCATTCTGGTCCGCCCTAGATGCTTCAATGGGTGGTGCAGTCTTTGAGATCACACGAATACGGTAGAAATGGTGATTCGGCGTTACCGTGCTCGTTCACTTTCTGCTACCTCTTATATTTCACGCGAACTCTTCCCTAGGATCAGAATCTTTCTACCAATTACTTTTGCATAGTGCTTCACCTCGTTCTGCCTTTCCTCGCCACGCTTTTATTTTCACATACACCACTGATTCTAATATACATAATAGTAGGTCTCTAGGTCTATGTGGCTATTCACGATCCAGCTATTTTTTCCCCGGACCTTTCCCCCTTCCACCAGATGGACCGGCCCCTCAATTGGCTCTACTTCCACGACATACCGATCCCGTTCATTGAGCACAACCTCCACAAACCCAAGGAAGCAATTCGGCGTGCCTGATTCCGTCGCATACTTCATTCCTACTAGCATAACTAGCTCCAGAGTTTCTGTCACTGGGGATTTGTTTCGTTGTGGGGTCTGCGCAATCACCGCCTTAGATGGGCTGAAAGAAAAGTATAGTAGCGGTTTGCATGGCTTCCTCTCTTGGAATGAATCCTTGTCCCTCTCTTGACTTTCCCAGACCCAAATATCGTGGCTCAGCGGCTCATTCTGTCCTGCCTCTTTCGTACATCACAACAGCCTCCTCTCGATCTCCAACGGGCATTGAAATGGCTGGAAGTAGTTCGCCACTGAATTGTAAATTTCAATCATTGTGGATTCCGTGTAAGTTTCTCTCCGGCCGAGGACCTTCTCTGCCACACGCTGCCCCCAGAGTTCTTCAACATAATCGCGGAAGACCACCGGTAGGTCAGGAATAGAAAACCGGTCCGCAGCCTTGCTTAACGAGAGCCGCTTGATGCCTCTTGCCTTCCCAGCAAGTCTAGTCTTCTGAATTACCTGATCTACTCGCTGCTTCCGCTCCGGGACTTGAATTTGGGGGCTAATCGCGGGTGCTGGGTTCCGGCTAGGTCTGCTGCTGGTTCTAAAGGCCTGCTGGCGTATCGCTGGACCTCTCTCCCGGAGTCTCGCTGCCCTGGTAGAGCGCAATCTCTCATTCCGAGTCTGCATACCGAGGACCCTGGCGGTATCATGATCATACATTCCGCTTAAAGCAAGGTGCTCTAAGGTCTGGAGCATGTAAGCGATCCCGGTATATCTATCATTGTACCAGAGCATTTGCTCCTCATATTGTACTCGATTGGAAGCGCGGTATGCTTCTTTGACGTTTTCTATATGCAGGAGTTCCGATATATCAGTAGAGAAGTTGTCCGGTGATCCCATTCGGCGGATGCTATCTGAGGCATGACTCAGCATGTGCATTTTTGGAAACTGGAAATGATAGATTGCAGTCTCCAGTTTTTCCTTCTCGGCCTTCATCCGTGCCCTCGACCATCCCTCTTCGGTACCCTGAGCCTCCATTGCGGCCCACCTTTTCTCGAAGTTCTTCGTCCTTGCTTTGGTGCTCCTTTGCTGACGAAACACGGACTTGCTCTGGTAGAATATTGCGAGCCTGTTATCCAGCAGACCGAGTGTATAATCAGAGTGGCTGCGCTGCCCAAGAACCAGGAGAAATTCGATGATGGATCTAACATATGCTAGGACCCGTGCATCCTCTGATTGGCTAGATCGGACCCCATCGATCAATATTGGGCCCAGCACAGCTAGTAAGAATCGCATCATAGTCCTAATCTCTTTCCCCTGCCATGAACTGACCTCTTCATAGCTTCGCTTAAACGATTGAAAGCCCGGGTATGGCGGGATCGACTTAAAACGGTCATTGAACCGGCCTAGAATCCTCCGCTACTGCAGATATCCCACCAACCAATCGATCATCATCTTAAGAATTCCTAGTTACAGAAGGTGAAGAGCGTCAGGTTGCCAGAGCCGGTACACATTGTATAAAGGAAACCTCCAAAAAGGATTTTCCTCCGCCAGCAGACCAATGGACGCTAAGTACTCTACATCTTCGGTGTTTCCTCATTCTAGCGCTTACTGATAGGACTTTGGATCGCGATCTCTAAACCCCCCAACTCTACTACTCGGCTCATGCCCCATCTTGGTCCGCGGAATCTCGCAAATTGGGCAAAGCCCGTTGATTATTCTTGCTAGGATGACGTGTTCTTGGTAGTCAGCAATCCAGGCTGCTAGGATCGGATAGCATAGGCAGACCTGGCCATCAGCGCAATCCCACTCGTACCCTGGGCCGGCTATATCCAGCTCTGCTATCGGCTTCAGAATATGCTCAATCGCTCCATGCCAAGACCTATGAATCTCGCCGTTCTTCGGGTTCTTTTGAGGAATTGGTAAGAGAGCAACTAGTACCTATGCGCGTTTAGAGCCCTGCCATCGTAAATCTTTACTAATGTTACCAATTGACATATAGACCGACCAAGCAGCCTTGTCTCCGGAGAAGTTTGTAAGGTGGGTTTTGTCGGAAGCGAAAAGGAGGGGAACCACTGTTCCACCTCTGGGCACCAAGTCTTGGATCTCCCACCACCAGTCTACGGTATGAATCTCAATATATACTCTTCGACCGGTACTATCGAAGATGCGCTTGGGACCGAAGACCATATGGTCTGCGAAAGGCAAATGGCTGAGAACTAGTCGGATACAGTGCAGGATGTTGTGAGAGTACAATGTTCCGGACCCAGATGGGAACGCGGACCAGCTTCGGGGCCCAAAACCGTGTTCTACGCGCTCAAACAAAGACCACAGTTCATCTGCAGTCTGAAATGATGTGCATCTGTCATCATCCAGTCCGCGCTGTAAATACTCATTGATCGATCCTTTTGTTAAGCCCGACCGCAGTATCCACCATCCAAGCTCAAAGTCTTTTGCACTTCGAAATGGGTGCCATGGGTTCCAGTCCGCGTCTAGGTATCTGCGATAAATCCCACCTGCAGTGCCATAGGATCTACCGGCTTCACACGCGTGATACTGCATTTTGCTGGGGTCAGGCAAACAGGTTAGGTCTGGGTCCTCCGGTTCCGGGCTTCTCGGTTCCTGAGCGCTATCTAAGTCTCTACTTTCGAGATCTGTGGGTGGCTGCCATCCAGTGACTTCTCAATGATGTTAGTTTGGGCCGGGGAGTACTTGATCTAGAATAAAACTTACGGTCCACCCAAGAATTGTCATCTTCGGGATGCCAATTGCTAGCACCCTCTCTTTCGCTCAGCAGACCGCTTGGGTACGGCCTCTGTTTCTTCTTTGTCTGTGTCTGCCTTTTCGCGCACTGGTTACGGTGGATTGATAGGCCCTTACGTGTCTTGAAGGGCCTTCCGCAGTCCGGGCAGGTGGGATTCGACGTCATCGCGTTGGAATATTGCTACCGCCGTGATGCGATCGATGTGATAGGAGCACAAAGAGTACAGTGTTTGTACAAGTGATATATTTGTTGTATAGGGCAGGGGCTGTTGTGCTGGTTAATTATAGCTGACTTGTAACAGAACATCTCTCCTGGTTCTTTGTACTAGTACTAGTACAGTACGCACGCGGTGTGCTGGAGGGATGTGCCAAGGCGGACCTACCTCAGGTGCTCGGTAGTGCACCCGACACGGATCTTGCCGTACGGACCCTGCCGTACAGACCCTGCGACAACCCACCCGTCGGTAATAGAGTGTACTTGAAAACGAACGTTTGTTCAAGTGTACTGAGCGTACTGTTCCAGATATTCATCTTGAAAACAACAGCTTATCTTGAAACAG